>JARHVA010005929.1:1010000-1056658 GCA_037957365.1 Torreya grandis
TTTTTTTATTTCTATATGGAAATGCATGTATTATTAACATTATATGGAATTTGTATATGGAATTCTTTTTTTTACATGAATATTTAATAAAACTAATGAAGTAAATCTTGTTTTAATCACTTATGTTTAGAGTATTATGAATGATTGGTTTTAAAGTATTATTAAGGATTACAAATGTTATGATATTGAGAATAACTTATTAGGATAATATTGTAAACCATACCCTTAAAAGAAATAAGGAATATTAGTTACTGAATTTGAATTATGTTTGTATTATAATATAGAGGTATGGATGAGAAGTCTACAAAAACATCATTAGATGGTTCTAAACCCAACTTATCACATTCACTTGTTATGGTTTGATTTAAATCTTCTTTCACAAGCTAGTTCCTCTTTTGAATCTTTGGGCTTAATTTAGATTATTACACCTAGTACTTATTCCTTGTAATCTTAGTAGTACCTCCTTGTTTTCATTGACCTCTATCAATACATTCACAACACATATTTTACCTCATTCCATTCATCTCATTTAAAAACTTCCTCTCGATCTCTTTTTAGTTTCTTACTAGGCACCTTCTTTGGGTCTCAAGGACCAAATCTTGGTCTATGTTTCAAGAGCTTAACTTGTTGTCACATATGGTCTTTTATGATCATAACATACTTGGAATAACCCCCTTTAAGTACTAAAACAATCTTTGACTCTCATTTCACACCTTATGGACCCAATGATCTATAAAAAATTATAGCCTTTTTTACTATATTTTTCCCTATATATAAAAGTTATGATTTATCAAGAGATTATAAGGGCATTTATATGTACACTCTATTATTTTCCATGTCTATGTAACATTTAATATCCCAAATCCACCTCTAAAGATCACTTCTTTCATTAACCTACCCTCATCTAGGCCTAATTATCCCAATTCCAAACCCTCAATCCTAGAATCTATACACAAACATATAATCTTAGGTTAAAACCTTTTGATTTACCTTATAAATGTATATGGGAGTAAGATTATAAAGTTTCATTAAATTCCCATGGTTAAATCTCTCAAAAATACCCAAACCCTAATCTAGGGTTTCCCATGCACTATACATACTCTCCAAAGGATCAATTTGACCTTCCCACTGATCTTATTTTATTTTAAACATTGTCATGACATCTAAAACATCTCATAACACCTTTCCAATTATTAAAAAACCAACTTTGCCTTTATGCCTTTGAGACTACCTATAGGGATTACATAAAATCTGGAGTGTGAACATAATTTAAAGGTTTTTAATAGGTTTAAAATAATATTACCATACTTATCAATTACTTCCATAATTTTTTAATCCTCAAACATACCTTAACTCTCCAGAAAGTATGCATGCATGAATAGTGACCATTATGAGACATACAAGGGATTATGACAAAACATAGAGCACTTATTATTATAATATGACCTTAAAAATATATTTTATTATTATATTAGGTCATTAAGACAAATACAAATTTTAAATTCATTTTTATAAGTAATTTTTCCTATAGACCCTTTTTACCATAATCTACCTTGAGCTGCCTTTATGTTGCCTTCATGCAAAAACTTGTCTTTATTTAAATTTTTGCATGAAAAACATAAATTTTATCACTTATATAGGATAATATAGGTTTATATAATCATATTATATGGTTTTAATACCTCTCTAAGGCCTAAACTAATTCTTGGCACCTAGAACTGATAAAACTTCCAAAAATCTCCAATGGTTACCTTCTTGACTGCAAGAGGACTATGTCAAAATAGAGGTAACTTTAACTCTTTATTATTAAATTTTATGTTTTTTTAGTTCATTTATACCATTATTACCAAATTTTGTGCTTTGACTCAACCTTTAGATGCCCCAAATTGACTAATTTATCTAAGGTATTCTTCAATATTGACCATGATTTGACATAGGGTTGATTTTAATAAAATAGTGAATATTTAACATTGTAAAAAATAATAAAGATGATATTTAATTAGTATAATATGTCATAATTATCCTCTCCACCAAATTTCATGATTAGATATATCATATTTTAGTCTATAGGCCCATTTTGGTAAAAGCTAGTGACAAATGTCTACTTGGTCAAATTTCACAAATGCATCATCATTATTTTTTTGCCTTGGTTTCTATATTATCATGATTATTTTACCTATAAAATATCATATAACCTTTACTTTCATGATTACACCCTTCATTTTCTATTTGACAATCTTCCATGTCACCTTGTACCTTCTCAAAAAACCTCATCTGACCGCATGCCAATAATACCTAGAGATTTATGTTATGATAAAAGGGATTATTTGGTCTAATTAACACCCATTTATCCCCATTCATAATTTTAATTCATTGTAAACCATACTTTAACCTTCATTTAACATGTTCTAGCCACTTAAAAAGGCTTTTGGGCCTCACACAGTCAACTTTTGTATAAAGGCATGTACTACATCTTCATGTTCAATCCATATGATGGTTGTAGGTAAATGTTTTCAAAATATTTCTTTGGCCAAGATACTTCACCATTGATAATATCTACTTCATTACTATGTTTCCCTAATTTTAGGTTCATAATTTTAGGGTATGACTGTAGGTGTTCTTTGGAAACCTCTCCTAGCATGCTTGACTTTGTAGAAGGCCACCTCTCACCTGGGACACCACCATCCCACCATGAAATTATTCAAGATGACCCATTTTACTATATTTGCACACTAGCCTAAAGGATGGACTGTAGGTGGAAGCTTTTGATTATGATTGAAGAATTAGGTATTTAGGAACATTTCTCAAATGATCCAAGACCCCAATGATTTTGAATGCTCATTGAATCTCAATGAAACACCATCATTAGCAATGAAACCTTCATTTAATATTTCTCCTTAGTTTGGAAACTAGTGGAAACCTATGATGTGTCTTTGATTATTCTATAACATTATTGTCTCTTTGATAACTTCACTAAGCTCCTAAAATGGTCCACACCTTTTGAAAATAACTAAAAGCCTTGTTATGCCTTATTGACTGTAGGTCTTTATTAAATATTATTATAGGTCTCCATCAGGTGGAAAACTAATCCTCTTATTGGTTTTCCATTAATATCCTAGTCATCGAACTCTAACAAGCATTTGTCTCACTCTATTTACCATACAACCCTTTCGCTAGTTTTACACTATGTAATTTACTTAGGTGACCTCATTACACCTGCCTTAACTTCTTTCAAGTTATCCAACTCACTCCAGCATCCCATTTCATATACAAGGCTCATCTTGGTTTTTAAGGCTTATAACCCACTTTTTTGGACATTTATACTTGGATTGACTAGTCTATGAACTCTCTTACAAATATGAGACCATTTATATATTTTTGACCCTTGAAACACTTTGACAAGCTTTTAAAAAATGGACTTGAATCTCAATCCCAATGGCACTAGCTTCTATCCATGTGTGTATGGTTCACTTAGACTTTAGGCCTATTAAACCTTTCTAAGTTATTAATGGCCTCCAAATAGAAATTTGGAACTTACAACATGTATACAGGGGTGGATAATGTCCAATTATAAGTTCTTGGCCTCCCATTTGGCTAGATCTACAAACCCACCACCCATTCTGGGCTCAAGAACACACTTCCCAATATAAGAAAGATGTTAATTTTTACCCTAAATTTAGGCATGCATAGAAAAAAAACTATAATTAATATGGAGGAACCATAAGATCCTTTGTGTTTATGTGAAATAACTATAATTTTACCTTAAATCTAGTTTGAATGACCTCTAAGATAAAGCTATGGCAAAAGTTACAGTGATGGGTCCTAAAATGCAACTTTTTGGTAGTGAAGAGATAACTTGTTGATCTTCAACTAGAAATTTTTATTTTAGGATTTATAAATACACCACTTCAATCACATCTATATATGAAAATTACACATTATCTAATGATCATGACATCCAATTCCACCCACAAGTGTATTTTTACTACTATTTTAGAGCATGGAAACACTGATAATAAATGTTGTCAAAGTTGAACCTATGATCCAAAAATAAATTTATAGTGATTATTGGTTGAAAAATAGAAATAAAAATACATTTAAAGGTTATAATAACATCAAATGAAATTTTATTTGCCTCCCATTTGGCCTCGTCAATAAAGCCACCACCCATTCCAGGCTCAAGAATGTTCTCCCAATACAAGAAAGATGCTAATTTTTAGCCTAACTTTAGGCATGATATAAATCATATATAATAATCATATGATCCATAATTTACATGGTAAATCCCTCTAATTTCACCTCAAATCTAGTTTGAATCACCTCTAAGATCAATGTGTGGCAAAAGTTATAGTAACGGGTCCTAAAATGCAATTTTTGGTAGTGAAGAGATAACTTGTTGACCTCTAACAAGAAATTTTGTTTGTATGACCAAAAAGTGTAAATAAACTAATTTTTGATTGTATATATAGTAAAATTATACATTCTCTAATGACCATGACATCCAATTCTACTCATAAGTGCATTTTTTCTACTGTTTAGGATCCCAAAAACACTGACAATAAATATTGTTAAAGTTGAAGCTATAGTTTGAGAACTCAATTTAAAATGTTTATTGGATAAAAAATGGAATTTAAAACATGTTAAAAGGTATGGATAATGTCTAGGACTAGGTTCTTGGCCTTCCATCTAACCTGGTCGATAAACTCACAACCCATGTTGGGCTCAAGAATGGCCTTTCCAATACAAGAAAGATGCTGATTTTTAGCCTAACTTCAGAAATGTATAAAAACAAAACTATAAGTCATATGGAGGAACCATAAGATCCTTATTATGAATGTTAAATCCATTTAATTTCACCTAAAATCTAGTTTGAATCACATTTAATACCAATTTATGGTAAAATTTGTAGTAACAGGTCCTAAAATGTAACTTTTTGGTAGTGAAGAGACAATTTATTGACCTCTAGCTAGCAATTTTACCTCCGAGACTAGCAGTTGCAAATCCATAATTTTGAGCACATCTATATAGGTAAATTACATGTGCTTCAATTACCATGACATCTAATTTCACTTACAAGTGAATTTTCACTACTATTTTGAAGCACATAAACACTAACAACAAATGTGTTAAGAATGCTACAAAGATAAATAAACTTGTCATGAGAAATTATTTAGGAGCACAAAAATTCCAAGTAATTTTATTAAACCTCTCTTATTTTCAAGAATATGAAACTATTTACTAACAGCGCCAACCACATGAAGGTGGAAGCTTATTTGTCACCACTAACCTACAAAAAAATCTTAGTAAGTAATTAAAGATGAAATTTATGCATGTAATATGAACAAAATCAAAAAAATTTGGTAAATTTTATTTCATATACATTTTATAATTCAATCTTCCTATGAATTTAAATCTAACAAACCACTTGGATCTGATATAATCTTGATAGTATCAAAAATAGCTTCATAGTTTGACTCATGAACTTTCTGTAGATTCTTGTTTCTTGGCCTCCCATGTTATTTTTACAATTGAATATTAATTTCAAGAACCAAATTTGAATAGTTTAGAATCCTCTTGTGTGTTTTAAAGTCTTCAAACAACCATACATTTGAATTTTTTATAGGATATCATCAAATCCAAATTCTAGTGACTACCACAGACCTAGTGGGATAGTCAATATTTGTTCCATCTATGGTTAGAGAAGTCATTTTTTTATTTCCATATACACACTAACATAAATAGTAATTTGTTCCCTTTTCATTGTCCTCATCTACAATATCTATAAAAACATGGCCTAAATCATTAAAAAAAAATTGAATGACACTATGAAGATAGATTATGAGAATAAATAGTACATAAAGATTAATCTTCTACTTAGATCTACTAGATTAGATATATGGCCAAAGGAATCTAACAATGTCATGTCTATAAGTGTTAATTCTAGTGGAAAATGATATGTGTTGATTGGAATTATAGGTCTATAAATCTATTCACCCACCTAATATTATGACTCACAATCATTCCAAATAGAGTCCATGCATTCAGAACAAAAGCATTCCAAGTGTCATGTATGAATAGTCTAACACCCTATATTTGGGATATGAAATGAATGGATCTCACTTGAACCTATTAGAGTCATATAATCCTCATATTTTTCCAAGTCTTTTTCCTCTATTAACCAAAAATGTCTATGAATAGTAGAATTTTCTTGAGCACCATAACATATGATCTCATTACACCATTCAACCATAGTTTTTGCATCAATAAAATTAACAACACTATCAAATTTTAACTCCTCCCTTACAATGGCACTTTTTACACATGCTCTAGCACCATCATGCTCCCATTTTCCATGGCAAACCTTAGTGAAACTCTAATTATGTTATACACCAATTGTAACATGCATTCTTCTCAACAAATAAAACATCCATGCATTCTTAAATTATGATGTGAAATTGTCTAACCAAATGTAATGCTATTTGAAAATAAAGTTCCTCTAAGTCAATTGTCCATATAACTTCTCAAAACAACCTTGCACATACTCTTTATAATGTGATCGATCATCACTAATATAAAAATGGTACTCCATTAATATTTTTTGATCTTTCTCTGTACTATCAAGTGCATGCATGAATGATATATGCATGAATATGGTAACTTGTGTTGAGATATAATACTGTGATTGAACTTCCATTTGTGGTTTGAATGTGTAACTTTTAGAAAAGTTGACTAATGAAATAATAGAATCAAGTGATAATGTGTCCTTGATTATCTTGAAATGTTAATTCAACCATTTATCCCTTATGTGTGTGCCTTACATACTCATAAAAAAATTTCTCCATGAATTTGACCATAAATTCTAAAACATGTATCTCTTTCATAACAAGCTCATACCTTTTAAATTATTTACCATAGTTTACTTGACAAGTCATATATTTGTATTTTCTCAAAACAAATAATTCATGTCCAATTGCACCTGTACACTCCTTATGGATACATTTATTAATTTTGGCAATCCACCATAAATGCTACAATCCACCATAAATGCTACAACTTCCATCCAAACATGTTTTCTTATAAAATAACTATCCATTTGGTCTATCACAAAAAATATTTTTAATAAATTCCTTGGCTAATTTTGGTAGAACTTCTATGCCACACTCCTAAAAAAAAACTTTAGTATGAAAATTATAATGAAAATGGTGAAAAACATCATAGTGCATTGAAAATTCAACATGTTACCTACAACAAGTGGTGCGTGTGTGTTTTATTTTTACATAAAAGGTTTGGCCATCTCAAACAATCTTTGACTAATAGAAATTTGTGGAATTTATTCCAAAAACTTAGAGTACAATTGTGTTTGAGTCATATCCAATAAATGTTGGTTCATGATTATGAGAACAAACTCTTTTTTGCACTACATCTCTTGCATTGGGTGAAACTCTTTTATTATCTTTCCAAAATTATGTAAGTATTTTAAATCATTGGATATAGCCTTGCCATTTCATAGAATTCTACCGGAGAATGCCTAGATCTCTTTCATATTAGGTTCATTAAGTCTTTCACATCTTGCAATTATTTTCATTAATGTTTTTCTATTTATATCAAGTGTTCAACTTGTTTTTGAAATCAATCATTTTTTTCCCTATTTCAGAACTTACTTCACAAGTTTTCATTATAAGTTGGCCAATATTACTATCTTTGTTGAGTGATTTTGGGCCTACAATATGATATACATCATGTAGATTTTCAACAATTTCTTCATTTTAATCATCCATGTTAGATGTTCTTAGTCCTAATATGTACATTTTAGGTCTCATGTTAACCAATTTCATTAAAGAAATAAATAATTGACATATTTAACTATCATATAGAAATCTATAAAATAAGTTATCACAAATTTCTTGAGCTAGTCTTCTTAAATGGTAGTTAGACATTTGGTTATGTAATAGTTTCAAAATATTTTCATCAACTTCAATTAAGTACTTATATTTTCTACGCATAATTCTTTGAGGTCTTTTTATTTGTGTAATTCATTTAGAGGGTGTTTCAAAATCATTATATGTTTCTATGAAATCTTATTCATTGTTTATTTCTTTATTATATGTTTCCATGAAATTTTCTTCATTTTTAATTTCATCATTATTTGAGTCCATTAAATTTTATTCATTATTGGTGGGTACAGTATCATGAATAGGATCTTCATCAACAAAATAAAAAACTTTAAACTTTGAATGTGAATTTCCAACATCGTCTAATTTTTTATTGTCAATTTTGTTGGTTGAATATTTTGTCGATCAACATACTGATAAACAAAATAGGTCTGATCAGCCAAAGTAGGAAGATTAGTCATCCAAATGTGTAGGTTTACCACATCAGAAGGACACTAATCTCTCCTCTCATCAAGGGGAGGTTCCCTGTAGGTATGCTATATATATATATATATATATATATTAACAAAAAATAATACTCAAGGGTAGGACAAACCATCCATCTCTCTTTCTTCAGAGATGATGCATGCAAATCAAAGGAAAAACTCAAGGGAAATGATAGAAAACACTCTTCTTTCATAAATACTATTCATCAAACCACAAGAATACTCTTGGTAGTAATTGCAAAATGTAGAAAAGGATGTAGTAACCAACAAATCAAGATGTAGCACAAAGTCTCCACCTGAATTGCTCAAGAGTAAGATACGAAGGACAATGAGGGCACAAAGTCTTCCTAAAGTCCTTTACACAAAAATGAAAAGAAAACACACTAAAACCAATTATGGGGGCACAAAGTCTCTCCACAGTTGACTCTTCAGGACACCTTCTTGACTACTATCACTAATTCTATTTGTTGAGTTAAAGGAATAGAAGATATATTGAGGAAAAAGACATAATAATAGTTTCCTCAACAACAAAGATATTATAGCACAAAGTCTGAAAAACCAGTTGCTTTCTTATTCCAATAAAAAAATATGATAAACAAACTAAGCTCAAAGTCTCAGAAGTGTCTTTTAATTTGGGTAGAGTTTCATTCTGATTGTCAAAAAGAGATCTATTTACAATAGAAGAGAGTCCCTTATATAGCCTCTTCAAGAAGGACTCGAGAATAGTAACACATCATGTTGTGTTGAAATTTGTTAAGAAGACAGTCTGGAACTTAGGGGCATTTACCCATTTTATTTTATCAATGTAGATAAACAAGTCATGCTATTGAAAGTTTGAAACTTTCAATGTCCACATGGTGATCTGATCTTATCTTCATCATTCCTCCTTTTCTAGTTAATTGAATTGGGTCCTAGATTCAATTTGTTATTCTGTTCCTTCCTCACTTTTTGTTGGTCTTGGCCTTGAAGTTTGTGAATGAATTTGAGTCTGTAGATTCAAAGGATCAACGGCTATTTTATGAGCTTTAAAATTGATGTTTGCATGCCCGTCACTATGTTTTCAATAGCTAGTTCACAATGTTGAATTTGACACCTTCAGGCACATCACCCCTTGGTCCTTTATCTTTTCTGTTTGGCACTTACCTGGAAAGAATATACCTTTTGGGTGGTCTTTGGATGGCCTTTGGGCTTCTTATTTTACATCTTCCTGAAGGGAAGGCAACCCTTCAGCTTTGAGGAAGTGTTCTTTTTATTTGGCAGCCGGGGGTCCCCCACAAGGGCACCTGCCCTTTGGGGTCCTTCAGTGGCCTTTTGTAGGTTTCCTATAGGCATTTTCCCTGGTCAAATTCTTGTGAACAAAAAGTCCACATAAAATTTTTCTATCACTTTTGCCTTGGTTATTTCTTTAGGCTTTTTGCCCGCAGCCGCTTCTTGAATTCTTTCAGACTTGTTGTTTGAAGGAATTCCTTCAGACAAAATTCTAAAAGAATTATAACTATCTACCTTACACAAAATTTTTGAAGGAATTTACCTTTGCAGCCTTCTTCGAAAATGACCCTTTTGAAGGTTGTTTTTGTTGACCAAGTGCCCTCCACAAGGGCACTTGTCCTTCAGGAGGCTCTTTGAACTTTTACATTGGATCGCTCCTTTGAACCAAGCTATTGAACCACTCTGTTGAAACAAGGAAATGAACCTCTTGGTTGAACCAAATGTTGAACCAAGCTGATGAACCAAGCTTTGAACCAAAATGGTTCAAGCTGATGGTTTAATTAAATGAATCGAGCCTTTGAACCAAGCGGATGAACTAAGTCGTTGAACCATTTGTTTGAACCAACCATTGAACCAAGTTTTGGTTCAATGGTTCAAATGAAGCCTTTGAACCATGTGTTTGAATCCACCTTTGAACCAAAAGTCTTTGAAATAGTTTGTTGAACCAAGCTTTGGTTCAACGGTTCAAACAAAGCCTTGAACCAATTGATGAATTGTTTGATTAAACTAAAGGATGAACCAAAATGTTGAAACAAAGCGGATGAACTAATTGAACCAAAAGCATTGAACTAATTGAACTTTGAACTCGTTGAACCTTTAAACCAAATTGGTTTAATGGTTCAACGGTTTAATGGTTCAAGCCTCTTTTACTTGAATGCTTCCTGATAGACATTTTTGATTGAACCAAGGCACTGAACCAATCCTGAAAATAACCAAGTGTTAAAAACTGATTATTTTCAGTGAGCCCACCTGTAGAATCCTTTGAACCTATAGAAATGAACCTACCTGTAGAGTTCATAGAAACCAAGTTTGTAGATTTCTTTAACCTTGAAAGAGTCTATAGAAATCAAGCTATAAAGCCCGTTGAGCTTGGCCTGTAGAGTCTATAGATTCAAGCCTGTAGATTCTATAGATTTAAGCCTACAAAGTCTGTAGATTTTTGAGAAGCTTGAAAAACTGAGGAATTTGAATGTCCAAGACAAATTTTGAAAAGGGAAGAGACAATTTTGGTCTATAGGACCAAAATAGTTCAAATGTTGTTTCAATAATGAGTAATATTTTTGGGGGACAACAACAGGCTCTAGTTGGGGAACTTCTGTCAATTGCAAAGAGAATTGAAAGGAGTAGAATCTAGAATATCCAGTTTCTTCATGTGTACCATTGGGTTATGAATTCATGCTACCCAAAAATGGAAGGCATCAAAAATGGAAAAACAAAAAAATAGAATTAAAAACTTGTACAAATATACATATATACAGATGTAATGATCTGATACTTCAAAAGTTGAAGTGTTTCAGATGCTACCCATTTTGAGGTAGAGAAAAGAGTGTGCCATCTTGATATTTCAATAGGAAGCTATTTTCACCAATGTGTTGATGAATTATAAATGGGCCTCTCCAAAGGGAGTCAAACTTTCCATGCATCCCCTTTGGTTCTCTCCTTTTGTCCCACAGTAGGACTTGATCCACAATCTGGAAATCATGATTTTTGGCCTTTTGGTCAAAGAGTTTCTTTACCAGACTTTGATGAGAAATAATTATATCCACCACCATGGTT
Source organism: Torreya grandis (assembly GCA_037957365.1). NCBI lineage: Eukaryota > Viridiplantae > Streptophyta > Pinopsida > Cupressales > Taxaceae > Torreya > Torreya grandis. Next base: position 1,021,423 of record JARHVA010005929.1, read on the forward strand.
CTCTATTCCTCCACCTTAGTCAAGCACCTGATTCTTTTATCAAGAGAACTTTCATATGTCTGATCTTCAATTGCCTTTGCCAATTTCAAGGCTGGCAATTCTAAGGTGATTGGTATCTCAACATTAATACCATAAAGAAGTTGAAAAGGAGACATATCAATTGCCCTCTTTAGTGTGATTCTATCTACCCATAGAGCATTAACCAATGCTTTATGCCATGTCCTTTGATTATCATCTGTTAGCTTCTTGATAATAGTTACTAGGTTCTTATTGTTAGATTTAGCTTGTCCATTTCCTTGTGGAAAAAAATCAGAAGAGTGAGAGAGTGTAATTCCATAATGGAAAAAAAATTGTGTAATCTCTTAAGAGGTGAAACAAGATACATTATTAGTAAAAATTTTGATGGGAACTCCAAACCTAGAAATGATATTCTCTTTGAGGAAGTTGCATACAACTTCTGAAGTAACATGCTTAGATGGGATTACATCTACCCACTTGGTGAAATAGTCAATTGTTGTAAGTACATAATCATGTCTAGCACTTGAAGATGGGTTTATTGTCCCAATAAAATCAAGTCCCCATTACTGGAAAGGTTCTTCTATGATCACTGGTTTGAGAGGCATAATAGCTAACTTGGGTCTTCCAACAAATTGCTAACAGAGTTCACATTTTCTCACCCACTTATGTGCACCTTGGAGAAGAGTTGGCCAGTAATACCTAGCTTTCAGGATCTTGTGAGTAGTCACATGAGCAAAAAAATGTCCTCCACATGCCAGATTGTGGAAATATTTCAAAAGCTGGCTTTGTTTCTCTTGTACAAGCCATTTTCCCAAAGGACAAAATTGGTAGCTTTCAACTTGATAGTCCTCTTTTCTTTGTAAGACAAATGAGCAAGACATTAACCATAAGGAAATGAGTGATACCTGAATACCACTCATTGGTAATGGAGACAAAAAGGACTATTGGTGTCTTTTCCACTTCATCTTCTTCATGTTGTGTGTCTTTTGGCTTATTATCAGCAATTAATTGGCACAAACCTTTACCCCTGACCAGCTTTATTGATTTTATGTCTAGATCAAACTCTTGGATCTTTGTAATCTAATTACCTCTTTTCATGCCAAACTCCTACTGAGTTAATATAGACTTGATTGTAGTGTCAGGAACTAAGACAGTAGTGTGTGAATTCAGAATATAGAAGTAGAAATGTTTGACTGCTTTCACCAACACATAAGCATGCCTCTCTAAATTTGAATACCTCATCTCATGGGTTTTGAGAGGGAAACTCATGAAAGAGATAGGAGATTCCATACCTTCCTTTTCCTGTTTAATAAGAATTGTTGAAAGCGTGTGTTTAAATGCATAACTGTATCAGATGAAATATTTGTTATAATCTGGACAAACCAAGGTAGGGGCATGAGCAATGGCGGTCTTGATATCTTGAAATGTTGACTTTCCTTCTTTAGTCTAGCTAAAGATGGTCTTCCCTTTCATCATGTTCAAAATGTGTCTAGTCTTCTCAGAAAATTATGGGATGAATCTCTGTAAGAAATTCACCTTTTCAAAGAAAGAATGAACAACATTTTTGATTGTAGGAAAATTAAACTCTTGAATAGACTTGACTTTATTTCAGTCAATCTTTATGCCTTCTTTTGACACAATGTGTCCAAGGAGTTTCCCCTCTGTTACTCCAAAAATAGACTTTTTAAGATTTAAGGAAATACCATTTTGGTGACAATGCTCTAGCACTTGTTGTAAGTGGTGTACATGATCAGATCAATGCTTTGAAAAGATAGTCAAGTCATCAAGATATACCACTATGAATTTACCAATATCATCTTTGAAAGCTAGATCCATTGCTCTCTAAAAGGTAGCACCAACATTTATTAAACCAAAAGGCATTCTCCTATATGTAAATGTACCCCAAGGTGTGGTGAATGTAGTCTTGTGTTGGTTTTCTTCTCCATATACAACTTGATTATATATTGAGAAGCCATCTAGCATTGATAACATATCTGAAGCTATCACTATTTGAAGCACTTGATCCATGATTGGCAAAGGATAATTATCCATCAAAGATGCTTGATTCAGATTTTTGAAATCTACACAAATACAAATTTCACCATTCTTCTTCCTTACAGGCACTATGTTTGCAATCCATGTGAAATGATGGATTGGGAAGATGATTCTAGAATTTAACATTTTTTTTATCTTAGATAAAATAGTACCTAATATTTTTAGATTATACTATTTGGATTTTTGCTTGTATAGCATTGAGTCAGCCTTGAGAGGAATGTCATGGTGGATTTCATCTGGTCTGAGAGACTTCAATTCTTCATAAGAATACGCTAAGACATCCATGTATTGATAGAGTAAAGAGGTGAACTTTAATATTTATTTATGGGTGCAACACTTACCAATGTTAACCATCTTGAGATTTTCTTCAGTGGTTAAATTCACTTGATCGAATCCTTGAGAGAAATTGAATCTATTTGTTGTTGTTTGATGAATCTATCATGTTTGTCAAATAGCTTCTCAAGAGAAACCAAGCCTTTAGGAATTTTGTTTCCTTTCAGCTATAAGAATTCTTCATTTATATTTAAACTAAATTTAGAGGCTGATTCATTCTTCTGAGATTTACTGCCTTTAAAATGTAATTGTTCAAAATTGTCTTTTCATTCCAAGAAAGCGATGATTTGATGATCATCATTGAATATTTGCCAATAATCAAAATTGTCAAGAACACTTGGTCTATAGACCAGCTCAATAGTATACCTATCTTCTTTGAAATCTAAATAAGGAACTAAGAGAGTTCTTGAAATAGCAAGTGCATCAGCTCTGTCATTAGACTCTCTGGGTATGGCAAAAATGTTGAAAGCATTAAAGCTTTCAATTTGGTCCCAAACCAAGTTACAGTAGTGGTGTAATCTCTCATTCTTGGTTTGGTAAAGATTTCTTACTAACAAACCACTAATTCAAAATCCCCTTTGGCATGAAGAAACTTGATGCCTTTGTCTTGAGCAGCCTTTAGGCCAAGCAACAATGATTCATATTTAGCTATATTATTAGTGTTACTAGATTGTAATTTGTAAGATGAAGGGAACATATCTCCTTGAGGAGATATCAAAACAATCCCAGCACCTAAACTGGTAGAGGAATAGCTACCATCAAATTCCAAAGTCCATATCTCATATGATACTGATTTTTCTTTAGACTTTCCTTCATCAGAGATGGAGGATCCTTCTTAGTCTGTACTATAGCCTACTAGTTCTTTTGCTATTCTAGTTGAACTAATTTTTGAGTTGACCTTTTCAAGAATTATATTAGGTGTTTCATGCACTTCATCTGTAGATAGATAGTAGTTACCCATACCTATGGATTTAAAAAGAATTTGAGCTTCAAGCGCTGATGTCTGGGTGACCACATAGTTTTCTTCCTTTTTAGGGAGCAATCTCTTCATTACACCTTGGATAGGGATCCTTGCCTCAGATAGATCCATGCTTAGTTCTCCTCCCACATCCTTGTAGAAAAATTTTCCAAGCAAAATGCCATAGGATGCTGGGACGTCAGCTACCAAGACAATCATCTTGATTTTCTTGTCTAAAAATGTTGTAAATGCAAATTGGGCATCTTTAATTTGCCCCAACAATGGTACTTGTTTGTTATCCATGGAGAAACATCTCCCAAATGTCTTGGTCAATGTGAGACCAAGAGACTCAGCTACTTTAGTAGGCATGACATTATCAGATGCACCTAAGTCTATAATATAGTTACTCAGCTTGTGGCCATTAATTAACAGGGAAACATAGAAAGTTTCTATTTTTTTAGGAGTGGTTGGGGGAGTAATGACTAGATTATTTTGAATAGGCATGTTCTTTGGAGAATCAAGAGTTACCTTTCTAGATTTTTGTCCTATAGGGATGGTTTGGTTTTTGACATATTGGACCAACTTATTCAATTGATCAGAATTAGACTCCAAATATTCGAACTGAGACATTTATATTTTTGTCTTTTTGACATGATCAATTATGTCAAATGGCTGAATCGAGCTAGGTACAGAGAAAGGTACTTCAACTTTTTGAGTTTTAGGAGGGATGGGAGGTGGGCTGGTTTATGAATTTGAAGTAGAATGGGAAGGTGAAATTGATGTATTCATCTTTTGGGTGATTACCATATCCTTTGACTGAAAAGACAGAATGGTTCCATGCTTAGCAATCATGACTGCAAGCTATGGTTGCTCTTCTATCTTCCCTTTATCAGCTTGTTGGACTGATTGGTTCTTAGATCTGGTAAAAAATGCATATGATCCATCAAAATCTTCTCCTTTGCTTCCGAGTTCATCTTGGTAGTTTAGGAAACTAATGTGGGAGTCTCCAGCTGATTCTTCTTGATTGTCTTCAAGGAGATCATCATCATTTTCTTGATTTAATTTAGGTTGGAAAGAGAATTCTAATTCTACTTAAAGATATCCCATTGTTGAATTAGTTGGGGGAGCTTCTAGGGCAAGTTTCCCTTGTAGGGGAGGAAGGCGATTATATTGCCCTTGATTCCTAGTAGCATTGCCCTGATATGACTAATTTGGGAATTTCCTTCTGTATGAAGGAGTAGAAGACATTCCTTGAGCCATTTTCTTTTTGAGAGCAAGCAACTCATTTGCCAATTTCTACACCATTGGATCTGTGGTGCATGTAGATGTATATTCAGAAGATGATGAAGCTCTATTTCTATTTAGATCTCTTCTTATATTCCCTACCAAGATGAGATCATCTTCTGTCTTAGTGGCCAAAAGTTGAGCTACAACATCTATTTAACCAACACGTCTCAAGAGAAAACTTACTTCAGGTAGCTGAGAATTACTAAAAAAACATTTGAGATTCTCAGCTATAGGTCGAGCAATTATAGGGATTCTATTACTTAGTTTGTCAAATTTGGCTATGAAGTCCCTCATTGGTTCATGAGGCTCTTTCTTCATCTATGTAAGTTGAGCTAGAAGTGTATGTGCATCTTTTGCATGTTTAAATCTACCTTCAAACTTAGCTTTGAGAGTATTCCAATTAGTCACTGACTGAGCCTATAGATGATAAAACCAATCTACAGCATCACCTTGTAATGTTTCTACAAAAATCTTGACTGCTACATCTTCAAATTCTACTCTGATTACTCCACAAGCTATGTTGATGGCTACAATGTGTTCATCAGGATGAACTTTCCAATCACCATAGAATTTGGGGAAATTATTCCTTGAACTGTGTGGAAGCTCATGTAGAGGTGGAGTAAGATTGAGAGGACCAAAATCATTACCACAGGGGCCTTGAACTGCCATTGTAGGATTATGAAAAGGAGGAATAACAAATCTCAGAGGGGTAATTATTGGTAAAGCTTTATCAGTAATAGAATTAGATACTTCATCTGGCAATGGAGATCTAACTTTAGTAGGAAGAAATCTCTTGGTTTGTTGGAGATGAGATGGTGAAGGAAACAGATCAAAATCACTTTGTTATACCAACTCGAATATAGGGTCAATGATACCTTTAGCCCTTTGGCTTTGTGTATACCTTGAATCTACTAGATTGTGAAACAAAAATGGAAAAGAATTGACCTTGCTTCAGTTAAAGCTCGAGGCTTTAAACTGTGTGTTCTTTCCCAGTTAGTGTGGAGGTGAATGGATAGAATATAAATGGAAAATGGGTATATTCGATGTCCCTAGCGGAGTCACCAAAAATTGTTGGTTGAATATTTTGTCGATCAGCATACTGATAAACAAAATAGGGCTGATTAGCCAAAGTAAGAAGATTAGTCATCCAAATGTGTAGGTTTACCACATCAAAAGGACACTGATCTCTCCTCTCATCAAGGGGAGGTTCCTTGTAGGTATGTTATATATATATATATATATATATATATATAGACACACACACACACACACACACATAAACAAAAAATAATACTCAAGGGTAGGACAAACCATTCATCTCTCTTTTTTTAGAGATGATGCATGCAAATCAAAGGAAAAACTCAAGGGAAATGACAAATAACACTCCTCTTCTTTTAGAAATACTATTCAACAAACCACAAGAATACTCCTAGTAGTAAATGCAAAATGTAGCAAAGGATGTAGTAACCAACAAATCAAGATGTAGCACAAAGTCTCCACCTAAATTTCTCAAGAGTAAGATATGAAGGACAACGAGGGCACAAAGTCTTCCCAAAGTCCTTTACACAGAAATGAAAAGAAAACACACTAAAGGCAATTATGGGGGCACAATGTCTCTCCATAGTTGACTCTTCAGGACACCTTCTTGACTATTGTCACTAATTTTACTTGTTGAATTAAAGGAACAAAAGATATATTGATGAAAAAGACATAAGAATAGTTTCTTCAACAACAAAGATATTACAGCACAAAGTCTAAAAAACCACTTGCTTTCTTATTCCAATAACAAAATATGATAAACAAACTGAGCTCAAAGTCTCAGAAGTGTCTTTCAATTTGGGTAGAGTTTCGTTCTAATTGTCAAAAAGATATCTATTTACAATAGACGAGAGTCCCTTATATATCCTCTTCAAGAAGGACTCAGGAATAATAACACATCATGTTGTGTTGAAATTTGTTAAGAAGACAGGCTCAAACTTAGGGGCATTTACCCATTTGATTTTATCAATGTAGAGAAACAAGTCACGCTATTGAAAGTTTGCAACTTTCAATGTCCACCTAGCGATCTAATCTTATCTTCATCATTCCTTTTCTGGTTAATTGAATTGGGTCCTGGATTCAATTTGTTGTTCTATTCCTTCCTCACTTTCTACTGGTCTTGGCCTTGAAGTCTGTGAATGCATTCAGGTCTGTAGATTCAAAGGATCAATGGATATTTTATGAGCTTTAAAATTGACGTTCATGTTCCCATCACTATGTTTTCAACAACTAGTTCACTGTGTTGAATTTGATGTCTTCGAGTGCATCACCCCTTTCTCCTTCTTTGGCTTTTCTATTTGGCACTTACCTGGAAAGAATTTGCCTTTTGGGTGGTCTTTGAATGGACTTCAATCTTCTTGTTTTACATATTCCCAAAGGGAAGGTGACCCTTCAGCTTCAGGGAAGTGTCCTTTTTATTCGGTAGCCAGGAGTCCCTCACAAGGGCACCTACCCTTCAATGTCCTTCAGTGGCCTTTCACGGGTTTCCTATAGGCATTTTCCCCAGTCAAATTCTTCCAGACAAAAAGTCTACAGAAAATGTTCCTATCACTTTTGCCTTGGTTATTTCTTCGAGCTTTCTTCTTGCAGCCACTTCTTGAATTCTTTCAGACTTTTTTTCCAAAGGAATTCCTTCAAACAAAAGTCCAAAAGAATTATGACTATTTACCTTAAACAAAATAATCTGAAGGAATTTACCTTTGTGGCCTTCTTCAAAAATGACCCTTCCAAAGGGTGTTTTTGTCGACCAAGTGCCCTCCACAAGGGAACTTGTCCTTCGGGAGGCTCTTTGAACTTTTACATTGGATTGTTCCTTTGAACCAAGATGTTGAACCACTCTATTGAACCAAGGTAGTGAACTGCTTGGTTGAACCAAATTTTGAATGAAGCTGATGAACCAAGCTTTGAACCAAAATGGTTCAAGTCGATGGTTCAATTGAATGAACTAAGCCTTTGAACCAAGCAGATGAACTAAGTCATTGAACCATTTGTTTGAATCAACTGTTGAACCAAGTTTTGGTTTAATGATTCAAACGAAGCCTTTGAACCATGTGTTTGAACCCACCTTTGAACCAAAAGACTTTGAACCAATTTTTTGAACCAAGCTTTGGTTCAATGATTCAAACAAAGCCCTGAATCGATTGACAAACCATTTGATTAAACCAAAGGATGAACCAAAATGTTGAAACAAAGTGGACAAATCAATTGAACCGAAAGTGTTGAACCAATTGAACTTTGAAGTCATTGAACCTTTGAACCAAAGTGGTTTAATGGTTCAATAGTTTAATGGTTCAAGCCTCTTTTTCTTGAATGCTTGCCGATAGACATTTTTGATTGAACCAAGACACTAAACCAATCCTAAAAATGACCAAATGTTAGAAATTGATTCTTTTGGTTGAGCCCGCCTGTAGAAGCCTTTGAACCTGTAGAAATGAACTTGGTCTACAGAGTCTGTAGATTTCTCTTTCTACTGAGTCCGTAGATTTAAGCCTGCAGAGTCCATAGATTTAAGCCTGTAGAGTCTGTAGATTTCTGAGAAGCTTAGAAAACTAAGGAATTTGAATGTCTAAGACAAATTTTGAAAAGGGAAGAGACAAGTTTTGTCTGTAGGACCAAAATAGTTCAAATGTTGTCCCAATAATGAGTAATATTTTTGGGGGACAAAAAATTTCACCATAATTCAATTCATTGTTGTGAATTTCATCATAATTTAGTTCACTATTATGAATTTCATCATAATTCAATTCATTATTTTGAATTTCATCATAATTCAATTCATTATTATTATTTTAATAATTATTCAATTCATTATTATTGATTGTGTCATTATCAAAGGCATTTAACTCATTAGGGTTATTGTTTGTACCTTATCTAGAATGAAATTCTTGCATTCATACCTTGTTTTTTTAATCTTAACTTTTCTAGTTACTCCAGTGTTTTGTTGTTCAACTTCTTCCTCTTCCTTGAACATGAACCAGATCCCATTTTGACAAAATCAACCAAGAATGTACTCCAAAATGTGGTGTCCAAAAAAATATGAAAAAAAATATGTAGAGAATATGTAGAGTATACAGGGCATGTTTGTGGGGACAACAATCTTGATTTGAGATAAAAATAGAGATTGAAAAGTAAGTTTTTTTTTTTACTTCAAGGAATGCATAAATGTTACATAATAATATACACATTATAGAAAATTTTACACATTTATATAATGTGTATACATTCTTATAACACGTACGTGTTCCTATAACGCATACACATTCCTAGAACACATACATGTTCCTTGAAGTATAGGCATATACTATAGAAAAAATTAGAAGGACTCATATTTAGTGCATAAAATCCCCTATAATACTATAATATGATGCAATAAGACTCAATAAGACTATAATATGATGCATAAATTTGTAATATGATGTAATAAGACTATTAGATGTTGTAATAAGGCTATCATATGATGCATTAAGGCTCAATATGATGCATTAAGGCTATCATAGAATGCAATAAGACTATCATATGATGAAATAAGACTATCATATGATGCAATAAATCTCTAATGTGATGCAATAAGGCTATCATATGATGTAATAAAGCTCAATATGATGCATACATACCTAATATGATACATAAATCTTCAATACATGATATAATAAGACTCTTGATAAGACTATGAAGCCATAAGACTATCATATGATGTAATAACACTCAATATGTAAGATGAAATGAGCTAATTTTTAACAAAACCCATCACAGATCCATACAAAATTAGGTGAATAATGGGTTCACAAACTAACACTAATCACATTCATGAATTTATGCATTTGTGATGAAATTTGGGAACTTAGGGGTTGTGTTTATTGTAAAATTAGGATTTAGGGTTAGGGGTTTAGTGTAATGGATCTGTACATGTGTATATGTAAGGAAATTAGGGATTAGGGAAACTGTACGTGTTTAAGTGATAAAATTAGGGTTTACAATCAACATGTCATGAAATGGGACCTAATTTAGACCCTTTAATCACATCATAGACTCTAATTTAGGTTCAATTGGTTGAAAATGGCAAAATTTGCATTTTTTATTAAATTAGGGTTAGTTAAACCATACATTTTGCATCTATATAATACACTTTATTTGAGCATAAATTTGGTTTAGGGGCTCAATTTTTCCCAAATCACATCCCTAATTAAACCAATAAACTAATTGGTTTAATTCATGATAGATAGAATTGTACTTAATTTTTTCCCAAATCACATATCGTGCTCTTATAGTTATGCCAATAAGGGATTCAAACTAGCCTCCCATGCCTCTTCAATTTAATTTACCTTATAATTTAACATTTTTATGCCACATGTGTATCTCATATACATAATTTTTTTAAATATTCTCAGAGATGCATCAAGTCCTAGAAGTTTTAAAGTTGACACTTCCCCAAGAGGCCAAATCCAATTACATATCACCATGTGTACCTCATACATGCTCAGAAGTGTTAACACTTTTAGAGGTGTTAGGTCTTATAATCATTAAATAAATATCATATCCTTGTGAAGATTAGTCTAATTAGATACATCACCATGTGTGTATCTTGTACACACATATACTTATGTTAGAGATATAACTATCACTTGTCTTAGAAGCATCAAATTTGTTAGAGCCTTAAGATTCCCAATCTAATCAAATATTTCCACATGTGTAGGTATAATACACCTAGGTAAATTTTAGAGTTATTAGATATGCACATATTTGATACCTAGACATGTCCCATTACCTCTAACCAATCTAGTTAAGGCCTATTCAAAATTTTATTTTACATACATATAAGCCAATAATGTTTAAATATTGACATCGATCCAATCAACTCATGTCTAATAAATAATTCACATGATGAGAGCCTTCAACTTACCATTAATGTATAAAAATTATCATGTAAAGCCCTTAAAGTCCCATCTAAATTGATCAAGCATTGAACATTTTTAATTTTCTATGTATGTATTCAAATTATTTAGATCTCTCTACTTTTAATTTCCTCTATATCCCAAATTACAATCATATTAGGTCCTATATGTAGGAGAGAACATAATTCAATAATGGAGTCCTCAACCTCAAATCCCAAACTAGAGTAAGAATTCTGAGATGTACTAATTTCTTGTAGTCCACATCATAAAGTTTAAGTTCATTACAATAAAATATTAACAAGAAGATTAAATATATATGTATAAAATATATATTATTGAAACCTTCAACGAGGGGGTGCATACTAGTATTAAATTCTAGTAAACCATCTATATGAGGTGAGTAGTTCATCATCCACATGAAAAATTATTGGGTTCCTCTTCTTAGCATCATCCTTAAGGGGAAGTAAGTCTCATATTTAGGGGACACTATCACCTTTAATGTATCTTTAATAGGCTTAATAGAGTTTGAGTTGAGGTAACTTATACATATGTCATAATTGGTCAATGTTATATCTATGCCACCCTATATTTCTAAAGCATATCCATCCCTTAATTGTTTTGAACAAAGTCCTTAGTGAATTTAGATATTTTCTAAGCTATACATTCATCACTATAGGTACCACAACTTAAAACAACATCTTAAAACCACATCATCACTAACGGATATATATGGCCATTTCAAGTTTATTGAGATACAAACCACATCTTATAAAAAAATTAAATTCATACCCAAATTCACCAAAATATTTAATAAAAACATGTACATACCTTGTACCCATCATCCTACTTTCCTATCTTACCATTATAATTACATAGTAAGGTGTAGAACTCTATAGTATTGATAAGCACCAAATTTGTCTATCTTCTTTTTGAGATTGTAATTGTTGCATCCATGGTGTGCCTAGGACTAGTCCCATGTCAAATACACACTCTTGAGATGAGGTGGGAATGGATGGAGTGGTTTATGGTTGTCCCATGTGTGATGGAGGGGTAGATGAAGGAGGTGCATGGAATGGAGGATTAACTAAATTTTCACAAGAGATCTTAATCTTAGGAAAATTTTGAATAATTTATTTGAATACATTATGGGAATCTTGAATAATTAAAAAAATAGACTACTCTTGTTATACTTTCAATTGGGACCTCAAAATGTATCTATTGAATTAGATGTACTAAGTGACCTTGGAGGAAACTTAAGGGACTTTATTCAACACATTTTAGGAATTTTTTTGGGACAATCCAAGGCATGATTCATAGGTATTAGGCTCCATTATATAGCATTCTTGAAATAAATATCCAAGAGATGCACTATTACACCAAGGGATCAATTCTTATTTCTACTTACACAAGATTATCTATACTACATAGTCTAATTCAATGGGTTTGCCACTTAAACAAATTAGCTCAAAATTTATAAATAAGGGGTTCTGGTCAAAGATATCAAAGAAACAACAAAAGGGTAAGATAGCATTTTAGGCAAGTAGGATAATATCAATAATAAAGGGAAGTAGGATTTTAGGAAAGTAAATTAGTAAGGTATATCCTTGACCTACTAGGGGAAATGTCCCAATAGCTTTCCATGTTCCAATTATCAAAAAAGGCTTTTGTTAACATGTGTTCTTTTGATGAAACATATTGGTGTATATAAATATTAAAGTGCACCAAAAGCTAAACATGTAATATCTAATACTTTTTCAACATCTATTATATAAAATTAAATGTAACCAATCACATATTGATAAGTAAGAGTCAAGTATTGATATTCTAATGCATAATGATTAATACTCTAAAGGTTAAGTTTTGATCATAGGTTTAAAGAATGCATTTTATGACCTCTCATGAGAAAATTTGATATACTATAAAATATATAATGTGTTAGACTTTGAAACCTTATTTATAAGTAGTTAAGATGACATATTGAAATAGGTAAAAACTTCAAAGTCTAAAGTGATGTTATGGCACCATAATTCACTATCCAAAGCCAGGATGCATAGTTAATGGGACCTTTCCCCTATAAGGAACATTAAATTTTTTTGTTTTGTGTTATTTCTAAACAATTCATATGCATTATATAATGTATATTCATTATATAACATGTTATATAACACATACACATTATTTGAATTTTAATTAAAATTTGAGCCTCTAGGGTTGAAAATGGCTTGGATTTCTGAGCCAAAGGCTTGGGACTATGCATCTACAGCTGAGACTGAGAGTTTTGACAAAAACCAAAAAGTTTCAACTTCAATCACCAAATACACTATGGATTTAAATATCAAAATTCATAAAATTATTACAGTCATGATGATCAAAATATCCTCATTTCAAATATATGATTTTTATAAGTTTTAGTCTATTTTAAGGGCTCAAACTATATTTATTTCTAATTACACCTTCTTCAGGCCACTAGATGCCACACATATACATGCCTATTCATGTTTATGTGATTTTTTTTCATTGATCCAAATGCAAAACAAATTATATGGTAACAAACTAGGCGTAATTATACACACATTTTTTAAAAAAACAATTATTGTTTTTTTGAGGTAGTTAGTGGGGCCGCATGGCTGACTATCCATTTTTTATCAATTTTCAGGATCTACTTAATTGTAAAATTAATTAAAAAAAATATTCATTGAAAAAATATTAAAAAAATCATAACACACTAGAAGATCTTATATAAATATTCACCAAAGGGTTTCAAACAATATGTAATGATTCTAAAAAAATGGTGGGTTGCATGACCATCTATCTACTATGTTTTATTGAAAAAAATAGGAGGTCCTTTTCAAATTTTAGATTTTTGACCTATTTGTATTTAACCAATGTTTTTAAAAAATTGTTGTTTGGAAACTAGAATATAAATTATACAATTTTTGTTTTTATACCATCATTACATTTTGAGTTTAGCCATCTAAAATTATCTATAGAAGTTCACATTTCTAAAATTTTAGAAAAATCATGTCTATGGGTAGGCCTATTTCTATCCCCCAAATGTGTGCACTTACCTTTATGATAAAAATTTGAAACATAATGTGTATATTTTTAATTATTTTCAATACAAAACCATCTTTTTGATAACAAGGTCTAGATCCACCACTTTTACCTACTTGGGTATTTATGTACAACTATTGCACCTTTAACCCCATTATATCCAATTCCTACAAAAAAGTATTAAAGGGTCACCATTTTTCAATAAATATATAATTTAAGAATGATTAAAAAATCCCTCCAAATTTTCAATAATCCCTATAATTCAAAAATATCAACAAAAATTTGAAATGGGATTTCATAAAATTTTATAGATTAGAGGCATGAGAATGGCCAAAGGTATTGATAACGAGTTAGATGTGGTTCCAAGTTTTTCAAAATTGATTGTTTGAAACTATTTTATCTAAATGAGTGAAAAAAGTTGATAAAATAGAATGTTTATAACATTATATGTCATTGGATACTTTGGTAACATTAAAATTATATAAATTTTGGTGCATTACATGAAAAGATTATAGTGGAAGACTATGTCTCCAATGACAGGGGTCCCCCATTATAATTAGTTGAATAAGTTGTGTTTGTATGATATTCCATTAATAATTTTATTATTATAGAATCATATCTATTTTAAATATTTTTCCTTGTAGTAAATATCATGGGTAGTAGATTCTACTTTTAATTTCAAAATATATTATAACTTCATTAAAATGGAGACCAGTCAACAAGTTGAATTTTATAGTCAACATAATTTAGCACATCATCATATATAAAATATTAGAGTTTGATGGCATCATTATGAAGCTCTTAAAAAATAACAATTTCAATCATAACCTTCATGTTTTGAAGTGTGAAGGGTATTATAAGACTTCAACGAATATGTATTTTTTATGTTAAGACTTGGTGGATTTACCTCATTCAATTATAAATAGCTCATAATAATTAAACATAATCTACAATTACTTCAAGGACTCTTTATAATTAGTTTTAACTCTATTATAAGTTTCAAACACCACCATATATTTACAATTCCTAAGGATTATAGTAATAATCTAGTTATCCTCCCTACTTTTATACTTGATAATGTCCATAGTGTCAGGGAAAAAAATTAATAATATTTTTCTTGTAATAATGGGGTTTTTCATATACCTAATAATCAACACAAAAATTGAAACCATTTTTCTTATAGTGAGCATTTTTTTCATCCAAAATAATCAGTGACCAAATGTTTTTATACCAGTTCTAGATCATGTTATCCTTATTGATAAAAAATTAACAACTTAAATAAAATAAGTTTATGAAAACCATTTTTAAATATGAGGTTCATATCCATATATCACTATGGAATTAGACCTTTGTATATATAAACTAGAGGTGTTACTATTGGAATTTATATGAAAACTATGATCACTAAGAAATGGGAGCCATAACAAAATTGATCTAGAGATATAATAAATAAGTTCTCATGGATACAATAAAAAATTGTAAAGGATATTGAGGTAAAATTAAAATTTTATATATATTTTTAGTGTAAGGGTCATCAAATATTTATATAAAATAAATAAAACAAGCCATATTTTCACTAAATTACATATAACATAATGGGCACTAAAATACACAACATTATCCACACAAATAAGATTTACACATGATAAAAATGTCTTCAAATTTTACTTTAGATACTTATAGGTATGATTAATTAAATTACCTACCAATTATGGTATTTAAAAAATTTGGATCCTTCTTCAATTGTGCCAATAAGGAAACATTTATTAATTTGTCATTATGAATATCTAGTTTGTGATGTGGTTTAATATATAGTCTATAGGAAATCGATGAAACTTGTGTTTTAGTATTATGGTATATAGGGTATCAAATACTAATATAATACTAAAAATAAATAGATCCAAATACTATCCTTCTTGGATATGTCTATGAAACACTGATTGCCTTACATATACTCCCAGAAGTGGTCCTAGATGTATCCATGAGTATCGATAACAGTCTTCAAATTTATTGGTCGTATAGAAGCACAATCCATGACCAAAAACATTTATTTTCATTTTTTTAATTTTCACTTGATATAAACTCAAATATGGAATTTAAAAAACAATTAAAACTATGCATTATGGGCCTCTTTATTTTAAATTTTGGAGTGTTTGCTAGCAGTTGTTAAAGGTTGTGGACTTATTTGATATTTTTAATGAAAATATAGTGGGTTCATAATATATATTTGGAGGATGTATTGTATGTCATATTTTCAAATAGTGCATACTCAAATGGTTTCCATCTCTTATTTACTATATGTTCATACTCTAGTTTCATCAAGGTTTTAGTCCCTATGGCCACCATTTTATCATATATAGACCTTATGGATGACATTTTATGATAGTCTATTTTGTTTAAGCAGTGAACAATGGCTGAAAATTTACCATATTATAGCTTTGGGAAAGATACACAGGTGATATTTGTGATTGAATGTAAATTATTTATATGTGTGTCTATGGATGTATCACCTTAATTCAATATATCAACAAAATGAATTTAATATATAAATACATACCTAATTCACTTAGTTAACCCAAAATTTAAATGAATTATTAAATTACCTTATATAAGTTGGGATAAACCTATGTTTAACCATTTTTTTTTTGGGTTAAGGGTTAGGGGGAATATCTTAATCAATTTTAAATAAATTACTTTAAATCAAACAATTAAATGAATTCAAATTTTTCATATTATGATAAATATGTTGAATCTAAGAATATGCTAAATATTAAAAAATATAATTCCAATAAAAATTTATGAAAGTTTAAATATGAAGGAAAAAAATACTTATCTTATTAAATGATGCACAAACAAATCAAATAGATACAAGTTAAAAATAAGGTAGACTAATGTTCCACCTCGATTCACCAAATTTTAGAATTTTTCTTTCTATCAGCCTATACACTATGGACAAGATTTGGACACTACCATTGATGCTTATATTAGTCTCAATATATAGACACTTATATAAAGATTCCAGATTTGATTGGTAGGGGTCATTATTACCTTGCAGGTTCACATCTCAGATCATGAGCATAAGTTATCAAAATTAGTATTTTGCTCAAACCCTAGGTCCTTTGATTAGGACATGTCACCCTATAAAACATGGGTTATTGGGCTCTAGTTAAGTTGAGATAACCTCAAAGAACCCTATGTCAATGATAAATTACTACATATCCATATAAGAAGAGCTCATATCAATGTACTTCTACCACTCATGTGGGCTTGTGTGTGTACAATTGTGTCATATGATATATGTGAGTACACGTAGTGATTTATCTTGTAAATTTAGAACATAATTCTTATGGATTTATCATTGAATGTTTCATAACTGTAACAATACTAATCCTATGGTTGTTTTATAAATATTGAAGAATAGGATAATATAGGTCATATTTGAAAATGATTTTAAGTAGTGTAGTGTGAGCTTGAAAGGTGATTGCCATATATTATTTCATTCATAATGAATATCCTTTGATTTATATTTATACCACACCTTTTGAAACAATATCATGGGATTGTTAAATAAGATAAATAGGCTAACCCATACATGTCTAAATATTTGTAATTTGATCATTTGGAAGGTATGGATAGTAGTGTTGACACTAGTGTCTTAATTTAGACACTAGAGTCCTACAAGGTAAAAAATAATAAGGATATGTAATTATATGTGTAGGATAGAAATAAGATTTTATGAATATTTGAGCCTAAAAGTTATCTATATAATCATAATGTTAGGTTTACATTATAGGATAAGTAATTTGGCATAATGAGGTGGAAAAAAAGATCCTTTTGGTAGTGGAAAGATAATTAATTGAAAGGTTGGGTCATGATTGGTATTTATCAAGTGTACAAGACTAGTATGTCATATAAAATCATATTTTACTATGTATACTCTCCCATTTAATCTAGTAATTCATAAGAATGGAATTATTAGGTTAAAGGAAATAAATGTGTGAAAAGGTGTCTACAACACACCTTTTCTTTATTTGATCCCTATTTGAATTTGTTATTTGTAAATTAGTTACAACAAAGAACGTGTTATAGTGTAATTAGTGTATATAATTTTAGATTATAATAATTTAAATTCTTGAAAGTAAATAAACAAAGTAAGGAATACACGTGTGTTGATACCAAAATGATTCTTCTTGGTAGTTTTATTTTATGATTATGCTTCCTTATTGAAGTATTGGAGAGAGAGATTCATAACTAAACTTTGGATATGTGAAGAGGAGAATTGAAGAGTGACCATGCCCAAAATATGGTGCAAGAATGATTTGTGCCATATCCACTGATAACACTACATCTCAATCACTCAACCCAAATGTAAACACAATCTATCCAAGATCAAATGGTGTAACCGTATCACCCTAAAAATGAGAGTAGTTATAAATCCGTCATGGGAACTAATTCTCAACCTCACTACTCAAGGGATCAAACTAATTTAGATAGATAAAAGGCTCAATCCATTCATCTTGAAAAATTCAGTGCATCATTGTGTGGTGAGAAACTAATTAACCCTATTCATTCCCCCTCATCAAATTTGTTGTGAATAATGTAGAATCTAAATATGTATATGTGATTTGGTTTTTACATGACTTATTCACCTCTAATGTTTCTCAAGATGAAGTATCTATAAAAATGTAACCTTTTTTATGTAAACTCTATATAGTATATGTCAAAAATCTAAAATAAATTATCTTAGATATATAAAAATTAATGACACATGCATAAAATTATATCCCAAATATATACTTGAATCATGTAAATTGTATAAAATTATGCCAATTTTTCCAGCTGTGTGTGTGGAATCATGTCTCTATGATATTCCCTCACTAACATTCACCCCCCATTTTGAGGTGAGGGTAATGTAATATGGTAGTCACCTTATATCAAAAGAATAATTTAACCATGTCACATTGGTATCAAACATGTATTAAATAATCTTATATTGGTATCATGTCTAGCTATATGTATCAATGAATCTCACAATATTTTATCACTACAAGCCCTAAGATGCATGATATGGATATGGTAATTTCTAGAAGTAACACACACAAGCTCAAAAAATAATCAAGAAAACACACAAGAGTAATTAATGTAAAAAAAAAAGGGTATAAAGATACTGCAAACAAGGGGCATGTTCAAATTCCACACACTCAAAGGGAGAACATGTTCAAATGTCCACACATGAAAGAAATAAAACTTAGTCAAATTTTGGAAAACACATCGAATGTGTTAAAATGTTCCATAATCAAAACAAGGTAAAAAAAGTAAACTCAAGTAATTTGTGTGATAAGATGAAATTTGAAAATAATAAACCAACATAATCATATTGTATATTTTCCTACATACATATGTTTTAGTAAAATTTCCTATAATGTATCATATGTATCACATTATTTAATATATAAACATGAGTATAGAGATGTGTAAACATTAGTGTATAAGTGAAACATGATAATGTAAAGTGATCATAAATTAATTTAACATGTATTAATTATTATCAATGAAGCAAATTCATCCAATGTAATGTGTCATGTAGGTAGAAGCTGTATACACATAATATTTTCAAACTTTATCTATTACTAATGCTTTATATATTGTAATAACCAGTCAAGTCTCAATCTCTCTAAATACATTTCTTAAAAGGAGAATTAGGAAAGGGATGGGTAGACCATTAGTGTTTTTAAGGATTTTTTTCCCCTATACCACCACTTTATATTTATAAAACCATCTTCTATGTAATTACCTAAGACTTGCCTCATCTCTTACATACTCCTCGAAGCATTTTATTGCCTCCCTCAGCCCCTTCCTAATCCTAAAACTAGTTTTGGTAGTTATAACACACTATCAACCTAGGCTAAATTTGTATTTAATTTTTTAAAATCATGTTAATGGTCTAGGTTTGACTTACATGACCTAGACCAAAAACTAACTTGATTCTATAAAATAATGATACATAATCAAATTGGGCTAAACCTGTTAGCTAAGATTTTAGAAAGGTTTAGGGTTAGATTAATCTATATATACACATCCATTTTGGTCATTTATGAGGAAGAATGGAATAATAATATTATATTTAATATCTAATTATCCATCATGCTACTTGAGGAGTATTGTTTAGGGTTTCAATACTTTCTTTGGAGATACAAATCTTGTCATATGGAGAAGTCTTTTGGATGTATAGATAAGTTTTGTATCCTAGAGCTAAATTATCCTTGTTATCCTTACATACCAAAACAACCTCTTGTAAAAAACCTTGGCCAAGGGAGAGATTGAGGCTCGATATGTTTGTCTTTAAAGGTAATTGTTCCTAACTTTGTTCCTGCTTTGTAAGAGTAGATAGATTAACATTTGTACTTATCTCCCATGAATTAAGATTTCCTATACATTTACTCGAATATAGACATTCTTTGCATTTTTCCTTTTTTTTGTTACCCCAACATTGTACCACATGATTTTATGAGCATTGGATTATATTTGTTTACTTATCATTTAATTTGTGAATATGAAAACATAGGACCTAGCTAGGGTTATTGTATGGTGAAGTAGGATTTGAAACCCTCCATAGTGATGTTATTATGGTAAGATATCCCTTGGTTAGGTCTAGAGGATCCATATTGATCACGACCCTAAATATATAATATATCAATAATCTAAATTGTAAGTAAGATTTATCTTATCCAATCTAGGATTGATTTATAGGCCAACTAAATTTTTCTTTGTATACATTTTGATGAACTCAATGTGAATCAAAACCTTGTAGGTTTTCTTTCACACATTCATTTTATAATTATATTATATATTTATATTTTTCATTACTCTATCAAACCTATCAGTATGTTTATAATAGTATGTTCATAAGTTTAACACATAGTCACCCCAAAATAACTATGTTTTATATATGCAAGTCTTATCTAAATACATGTGACTAGATCGATCAACTCTACATGGTATTCTTATTCACTTATGAGATTGCATACATAGTCAAACCAATCCACTCTATTTGTAGTTCTTATTTTTTTGCATATAATTTTTTAAACATAGTCAAGCCAGTCAACTCTATTCATAGATTGTTTTTAACAAAAAGGTTATACAAACTCCTTTGAGCTAGTCAAATATATTCATAGAATATTTAAATCAACACTTGAGCATCACAACATAAATATTTTCAATCTAAGCATATTAAAACCCACAAAGGTTCATTATTACCTTATTTGTCAGTTTAATCTTTCATTTACAATACTATTTTTCCTAATTTTATAGTTTATAAAATTATAGCCCTAAAGCAAACTAGGTCGGCTAACTTGACATAGTTTTATATCATGTCTTCTATTTAGGAGACATAGTTGACCTATTCTATTATCTTCTTCTAGATCTCATTTCTATATAAAAATCATGACCCATTAGAATTATTTCTACATTATTTTTATATAATGTCTCATGAATCAATTTTCTACTCTTCACAATCAATAAAATTAACTTTATTTTTCTAGTAATAAGTTCACCTTTCATTTCAGTTTCTTGTATGCTTAGAGTAATAAACATATAATAATTAGGTGGTTTTTTAATTTACCAATTTAGTCATAGTATTTTTATCTTTTCCACACACTTACAAATCACTTTACACAAAAAAAAAACATCAAACATTTGTCTTCCCAAGGTTTACCTACATGGATTTCATCACCAAGGGGGACCAGCTTAGTTTTATGGCCAATTATTAACACATGGTTGATGATATATATTGGAAAAGAACCCAACATCCTTATTCATTAAAGATTATGAAGTGAGGTAATAGGCTCCAATAACAATCTAGTACCATCACCAATATAAATCCATTTTATTCTAAACTTCTTAAAACTATCCATAGATTATTTTCTAGTTCCTCTTATAGCCAAATCCACACCAAATTAATTTCAAATTTTATTATAACTTAAGAATATTTAGGAATGACCAATTAGTTAGCATTCACTTTAAAGTTTTTTGTTTACTCTTTAATCATTATTTTATGTGTTTTAATTAGATCAATCAAATTAATCCAACTAATTTTTGATTCATTTCATTTTCTTAGATATTATATTACAAAAAATTTAAGAACATTGTTGTCCCTATCGACATAGTCTCTTACAAACTATTCATCTTGTTTGCCTTTAGTACACAATTTCCCTATCTAATTAGGTATATTCATCTTCTTGTTTATTTTATATATAATAATACATAATCAAATGGTGTGAATTTGTCTTCTTATTTCATGTTATGTTTCATATCTACTAGTACACAATCAACTAATAAGATTGTGTCTTCTTGTTCTCTATTCTATTTTAATTTTACAAAACACCATCAATCTAGCTTATTCTATATAATATCAACTAATTATTCTTTATGTTAAATATTTAGCCTCTTATACTCATCATGAATTTCCTATTTGAGGATAATAAAGAGTTAAATATGAAAAAAAACATGATTTACCAATCCTAATAGGTTTTCGAAGACACAACTTATGGATCCCACTTTGTATGTAAACAATGTTTACATTGCTACTAACACTACCAATTATGGGACTCCTACTCATTCATCTTTAGTTCATAATCCTTTATTTTCCTTAGAAGATGAACATGTTTTATAGTACAAACATTAAATTCTATTCTTCATTAATGAATTTCCTCAACGTAGATGAAATAACCCTTGATACATTTATAATCTTATGATAGGTCCTCATGCAGAAGAACTTTTTTTCACCCTAAAATACCTTCTCTCATATATTTGGGGGAGACACTTTATTTTCTTCTCAATATTTTCCTTTTGTCTTGTATCCTTCACACACCATGACATCTTATTCTATGACTTATTTAACCTTCATGCCATGTATCTCCACTAACATGGTAGGTTCAAATTCTAGTGGGCCTTTTCCAAAGACCTTTCTCCTTAATCATGACGCTAGTTCATATTTTAATACAAACGATAATCATGATACTAGTGATTATTTTTATTAAAATTATAATCATTCTACTAGTACATATTTTTCTACCAATGTTGATCATTAAACTAGTACTTCTTTTTCTTCAAACGTTAATCATGCCACTAGTGATTCCTTTTCTACCAATGCTTCTCACACCACTAGTGTGGTGCATGATACTACTCATAATGTAACTCAATCCACTAATAGTAATACCAATGCATCACATGCTATGCACACTAGTAAAAACACTTCTTAAACTCATCAAATCTTATTACAAACACTCAATAAAATGCATACTTTTCAAACCAATAATGAGAATCAAATGATACAAATGCAAAACCATATCATTAATCTTTAAAATCATCCCTAATAGGTTTCACAGTAAGTGAAAAATATGAATTACCCCATCCCCCTTATGTGTTTCCATGGTAACATTATTCCTCAACCACCCCTCATAAATAAAATAATCAAACGTCTCCAAAATGAACCTCATTTATCTCAAGTTGCTAATATCATCATAGGAGATATCACACCTACCATCACCTATAACAGGTCTACTAATCCCACATTGCACTTAAATATGTTTGGTAAACTTTATAAATATTGGGCCAAACTTAATACCTTTATTTATACCAATCTATTGGCCAAAACACTCTCAGGAGATGCTTTAGATTGGTGCAATAATCTAGAAAACCATTCTCTCACTAGCTTGGAAGACTTAGTTAACTCACTAGTATAAGTATTTCAAAATAGTGATCTTCTTGAGAATAAAATAGATCACTTCATAAATTGTAAACAAATTCAAATTGAAATGATACAAGATTTCATAAAACAATGGAATAGTTTATCTTAAAAATGTGCACATAATAAGGAGATAATAACCTTTTCCACCTTTTCACTAATACTCTCTACCCCAAATTACAATATCAAGTTAGGAATTTCTCTCTCTCTCTCTCTCTCTCTCTCTCTCTCTCTCTCTCTCTCCAATAAATTTGGAATAATCCCTTGACTAAGATAAGAAATAATACATTCTCATGCATTGATTTGAACCATCTCAACCTACCTTAGGCACTCGTATACTAATTAAAAGCAAAAATTATGCTGATACCAATTATGGTGTTACTAATACTTATAAAACTATTCACAACATTCAATAAATCACTCCTAAGAACACTATGGATCATGATTTCCCTCAAAATAACACTCCTAATCCTACATATTTTCCAAAAAAACAAAATTAATGTCCACAAACCATTATCCTTAGCCAAGATTCAAAACCATATTTCAAGTCCTCTACCACAAGATCTTGACCCCACTCATCTAATGAAATCATGGTATGGTTCATATAATTTTTTTTGGATTCAATGTAATTTGGGGCCACTCTCATGATATTCGT
The DNA here is from genome assembly GCA_037957365.1 of Torreya grandis. Classification (NCBI taxonomy): domain Eukaryota; kingdom Viridiplantae; phylum Streptophyta; class Pinopsida; order Cupressales; family Taxaceae; genus Torreya; species Torreya grandis. The sequence continues at coordinate 1,045,458 of JARHVA010005929.1, forward strand.
AGATAATTTCATAATTTGTCTATGGATTTGTTGAGGTCAACACACCCCCATTTTTTAAAATTGGGGACCATTATTTCAAATTATGTAAATTTGAGCCTTAAAATTAAAAAATCACATTATTAGAGTACCACTAACATGTTTTTACATAGTATTTATTTTAATATCATCCACACTTAGTTTAGTTAATCAAATTTGCATATGATTATTGTTTGATATTGTCTATAAATTTCTAATATTGAATCTCTATGTTTTAGGTAGTAGGAGTAATGCAGTCCATTTGGAATGGACAATGTCTAGATTTTATGGTTTAATATTAATTTGGTCTTTTAATAGACTTTGGCCTATTAAAAACCAATTTTAATTCATCTTTGAGCATTTTTATACCCTTAGTATAGTTACCCTAGCTCATGTCCTTTCAAATGAATTCAAATTTACATGGGAACAATTTATGCAAGAATGATTAATTAAGCCATAGACTTAGTTTAATTTTTTTTATCTTAAGACTTAGTCATGTTTATCAGCATAACCAAATCTTAATCTAAAAATTTACATGTGGTCATTTATGTCTCAATCCCCATTTGGTCATTTTATCTCCACATGGTCTAACTAACTGCAAGGTCCCATTTGTTACATCCTAGACTTAACCTAAAGCCTTATCTTAAAGTCTTAATTATATTTATTGAAACAATAAAATCCCTATGATAAAAATTTATGCCATGTATTTTATCACTCATAGGGTCCCCTTTATTATGTTTTATAACTTAGCCTAAAATTTTTATCCTAAGGTTATATCATGTTTATCAACATAGATAAAACCATAGCCTAAAATATTTAACCTAAATTCCCTATATTTCTTAAACATGACAACATTTTGTATTATCTATAGGATTGGTAGTACACATTTTCTCAGGTGGAGATGATCTAATGATGTAGGATATATTCAATAATCCAATAACTTTGATCAACAAAGCATGTTAACTTAGGCATAAAATATCTGATGTTATGAGATCAATGTTGATAATTCAAAAGACCCTAAGACAAGAGAGAAGTTTATAAGTGTCACAATTCTAGTAAAAGGACATTGAGTGGCCAATGGAATTCCACTCCTCAGATTGAGATATAATAGAGTGAATTGATTTGGACAAACAAGATCTAATGGTGTCTGATGAAGGTTTAAAAATAAAAAATCCTTGAGAATGAATGTGGATATGACAAGTGCTATAACTGCAAGCCACAAATTAAAGCTTGATCATCTTTAAAATATCTATGGTATATAGATGAACATACATATTTTGATTGATGGTCCATAGATTAGGGGACATAATTCAGTAGATTAAGATCAATGGAGTGCATTCATCTAGGTAGATATGATCTAATGGTGTGAGATCGACATTGACATTTCAACAAAGATCAGGATGAATGCAAAATTGACAAATGTCACAACCATAGGGAATATAGAAAAATAACCAATGTCATTCAATTTCTCAAATCAAGATCAATGAACTATATTGATCCATGAAAATATATCCAATAGTGAAAGATAAGGAAAATTTCCCAAAGGGCTTGGAAAAAATAAAATATTAACACATGTCCAAAAGTGACAAATGGTCATATTTTAAATATTAATGAGTAGGATGCCATGGTGATGCCACATTGGAGACATAAGCATAATATGCCAAGTTAAATATTTCATGGACATATGGAAATGTAAAGGTATAAATATGTAATCCAATTGAGATCTAAGGAATGAAACCTATAAATTGAACTCATATCCACCATTAAAGAACTTATAAAACCTTTAGAGAAGCCCTATAAAATATGATAACCTTGATTCGGCTCTATGTTCATTATAATCAAGATAAGGAAAGTTGAATCATCATTTTTAAAAGAATAATCTAATTCAAAGCTAAAGTGTAATCCACCAGTGAGCAATTTAAAAAAAATTATAGCCATGGTAGACCAAAAAGGTATTTCCAGGGAGAATGTAGAACTCTACTTGACTTTAGATGTAGAAGGGATAATTTTCAAAGACACACAGTTCAATTCCATAGTTATAAACACAAGAGATAACAATTGATCTAATATTATTTGGACCATTGAAGAACAACCCACCATTACTAGGGAGGAGGGAGTTTTTTAGAGCCAAAAACATTTTGTAAATTTTGAGAAAATTAGTATAAGAAAGGAGTTATACAATGTTTTTCCACATTTGCTTATGTGAATTGATATCATAGCTTCTCTCTCATTTATTTGGTCTCATTTTAATATTTTAATGGTTCTTATGGATTTTGGATATGCATCTTTAACTGAAGAATTGATAATTTTTTATAATAATAGAATATTTAAAATTTCTTAGGTCCATTTCATTTTATTCACTTCTCTTCCATATGTGTTAATGATATTTGTTTTTAGGGGTGAATATTTATAGTGGATCTGGTCATTATTTTCATTATTTCATATATTCCTTAGATGTTGGCCTAATATGTGATAGGACTTGAGCTTATGCTACTTCATGTCATACATTGGTTAAATGCATGTTCAGATGAAAATTGAACTTTGTCATAATGTTTGGATTAAAGATCAACAACATATTTCTTCTCTGCCTTACCCTTCCTTTTGCTCCTTTTATATCAATTCACCTTATATTATCTTCATTATGAATACTCATCTTAGTTTAGCTCTAGACTTATGTTTAATAATAATTCACTTTAAATAGCACAGATCATATTCAAAATCAAAGATCAACTATTAAGCCATGATGACTCCCAACCACTAACTGATATAGATTTATAAAATAGTCCACTTATTCTACATTTAATCTATAAAATATAATAAGATTATCACAAACTATAACTCATGCATTATATTCTTTGAATTCATAAATGATTAGTGTTTATTAAACACTAACAACCACTTGTGATACACTTTTAAGCATCAATAAGAAATACATTCCACTAGCACTAGAAGGAGGGCATTAGTTAAATCTTTGAAGATCTACATCATCTTCACTAATTTTGGTGAGTTTTATTCAAGTATTGATGTATTCTTTGCATATTTGTGTTTCTTTTAGTATATTTGTGTAAAGATCATTAAACTTAATGGTTTCAAACTAGTATTTGTGCTTATTCAAACAAATATATTCTTTGAAGATATATGACAAATTGTGGTAAAGATAACTTAAGCTTGGTAAATCCAAGGTGTTTGAGGTTAGTAATAGCATTATGTTTAAATATTTATTATATATTTCAAATTTAGAGTTTATTTGAGCTTGAAACATGCAAATATCATTCATACTTACGTGTTTGAACATGTCTTTAATATCATTCATGTAAAGACTAAAGCCCTTTATCTTTCTTTATACAAATTTGTGTAAAATTTGATTAATCTGAAAGTCTAATCATTGTTCTTTGAAAATATAAGATTTACACATCATATTTCAAAAATGGTTCAAAAATTTCAAGCTAGAATTACCAAGGATAAGTACTAAGTCACATTTGGAGATAAGGGTTCATCTTCTTTAACTAGAAGTTTAGAGGAGATATAGATGAGATAAATGTAACTGTAGAATCTTAAATTCTCAACCAACTTCATAAGTTCATGGTGCTCTTATGTTCAATCCATATCAAGGTATGGCTTAGCTAGGAGGTTCTTCAATCAATGTGCCAAGTGTGGTACATGACATTCCTCAAAATAATAAAAAATATTTGTCTAATTTTAGTCCTAATAGTGTTATAACTGATGAAGAACACATTAAAAGTTTTAAAGCTACTTTAAGACTTTTGTAAGTTTGGTCACCTCCTTTGTAAATGAGATTTGAGTGGGATTTTATAGGGAAAAATTGGTCATGGGTCAAATTTATTCATGCTAGGCTGGCATAATTAAGGATAAGGACCAGATGAAAATGACTGTTGGGGATCAAAGTGTAAATTGACAAGACCACCAAAAATGAGACACTTCTCTATGGGGAACTATAGTCTAAATTAGGAACTTATATCTTAGAGGCTTGAGACTTATGGGAATAAGATTGGTATGGGGAATATCATTTGGCTGAGGTGGAATGACCATTTAGAAGTTTTTGGATGACTAGTAATGAGAAAAAGGTGTCTATAAGGGTCAAAAGAGCATGTAAAAATGACCTATGGATGGGGTGTCGTAATCCACACTCAAACTATCAATTTGGACATTTTATATGACTACATTTCCAACATTTATTCTAATGATGTAGCCAAAAAAATACTAGGATAAAGGAAAAGTAAAAAGCATACCTGAACATACCTACAAGGGTAAATCCCATGAAGATGTGTGATGCTGAGTGTGTATAGAGAGAGCACATCATGAAGCATAAATCTACAAGCAAAAATAAAGAGTAGATCAATTCTTACTAGAAATTTTATGTCTAAAATAAGAATGTATAAGGGTTAGGTAAAAGAGAGAGGAATAGAAAGGAGTGAATACACCTCACTGGGTATGTGAACAAATACAAAACCTATTGTCATGTTGAGTGATGTTAGGTATGTGTTTTACCAAGAGTAATATCATGAACGGAGCTAAGTGCTCAATTCCTTAAGGGTGGCTCAAGAATACAAAGGCTAGTACTTTGTCTCCATCGTCACCCACTATGTAGTGAAGCAATGTGATCATGCATGTGTTAATTAATGTTTAGACTATATTTCAATCCCTCTGAGTAGGTGGATCAATAATATAAAGGCTAGCTAGTACTTTAGCTCCATCATTTCCCACTAAGTGTGAACTATGAACTAATACCATTATGAATGTGTGTCGTATGATATGGTTCATGAAGCCCATGAAAGCTTTATAATTTAACAATTTGGTATGGATATTTTAATGTGTACGAAGAATTAGGCCAATCTTGGCCACTCAAAAAGGTGGAGATTAGGCTTGTATGAAAGCCACTCTAAAATTGAGAACTATGCTTATATGAAAGACACTATGAAATTATGGCAACCACCTACATATGGAATAAGGCATGTAACTACTAAGAATACCTAGGTAATATAATGAACTAGAAAGAAAAGAAGGAAAATGTGCCACACACATTACCCCTAATCACTAGTGTCTATAACATGGATTTTAACTTAGAAGTTATACCAACTACTAAATCTAAATTTGGAAGTGAGAGGCATCATGCCATGCATGATGCCTCTTATATCTAGATAATCTAAGTAAAATTTTAATAACTTTACCCAATATGAACTTGATTGTAGCTGACAAAATCATAATTGACTTTACCTTTCTATCTATTTTGATAATTTTTGGTTTTTTGGTTGTTTGGATAGGAGAACTGAAAAGTGGAAACTTTCCTATAGGGCACTATAGTTTTAACGGGACACTCTTTTCATTTACTATTTTTGATGATTGTTCTATGTTATTCACTATTTTTAGTATATATTTCATGTTTTTGAATTTTTATTATTGTTCTAAGTGTTCTAAAAACTGATTTTGACTAGTAGAGGACTCTAGTCTTTGTGATAAAAACCATGTTTGTTTCCACCTATTCTAAGGGTAGGAATGAAGACCCTAAAATGAATAGCCTCAGAATAAATATCCCTAAAAGTGTGTTATGTTGTGATATATATGATATATTAATCATAATACAAAATATGTCTCTAGATATAGCATAGTTTATATTAGAGATTGTTAGATCAATAGGGGTATGCCTAGATAAATGTAACAATGCAATAACATGTGCATTATACTGAACTCAAATTAGAAATATGGTTAGTTTTCAAGTATGGATAGATCATGATGTCCATCATGGCATCCAAGAAGGAAATATTATGCATGATGTGGATCATGACATTACAAATAACTTAGAAGTAAACAAGCAAATAGGCATGCAAGGCAAGAAGTAAGAAGAATACAAAAGAGGCTAAGGGGCCAATAAAACAAAGGACATGGGCACATGTCACTAAAATGAGGAAAATCAAGAATATAATGAATGTTCAAATGTCCACATACACACAATTTATAATAAGCAAGATTGGCATGAGGGTTGTAAGCGCATACAAGAGTACAAGCAAAGGACATTGGTAAATGTCATAAGGCACACATAAGTAACAAAACAAAAAATAATATATACAATCATATATATCTACTAAAATAAATAAATTAAGGAATTTAAATGATATAAATACTATCACATCTAACTAATCAAATCAAGAAGTGAAAGTATGTAAAACATATAGTACAAAATTATGTAGATACTAGGAAATACACAAATGTTATATACTAATGAGTGTCGATATAATAATCTATGTAGGTTAGTAATTAATGTACATCAACATGATAACTAGAGTGTGTGGTGTATTAATGACATAACATAGATGGTGTATTAATGTATAAAATGCCCCCAATGGGTATATATGTCAATGTATGTCTCGAATGTAGAAGTAGGATGCCCCCTTAATGGGTAGAGTGAAGTAATCAAGGATTTGGGTGTCCCTAAACACACTCAAATAAGATCAAGTGAAGCATGGTAATGTAAATAAATTGACCAAAAATATCATAGAACAATAAAATGTAAATCTAGCATGGTAGTAGAAATGTAAAGTATAGATAATGCATATAATTAAAGAGTTTTTGGTGTTTTGAGTTATTTAAATGTATTTTTATTTTGACATGTTATATTTTTATGGTATTTGGTAATATTATATTGTTTTTGGTCTTTTAAAATAATCTATGTATAATTAATCATAGTTAAACTATGTAAAAGTAAGCAAAAATAAACTATGTACAAGAAAGTAGAAAGAAACTATGTACAATAAAATGTGTGTAATGAAATACTAGACATGGAATCTGCGTAAATGCATAATATTCATTGGAATTTTGAGTCTCTTTCCTTAAAGTGAGGCTAGATGATATACTTTATGGATAAGATTTTTGATAATGATGTATGTACCTAACCAATTTGGTTTGAATTTTCATTTGATTTCTTTTTTTGCAGTAATATTACAAATATTTTATTTGAGAACAAGATCATTAACTTTGAACTCTTTGGTAAGAAATCCTTTGTTGTAGGATCATTATATAAATTTATGGTATATTATGATACATTTAGTTGTTTAAATTAATGTATGGTCTAACTACTAAAGTTGGTGTAAATGCTTTTTACGATACTAGTCATCAATGAGGATACCTTTAAGGGAGACACATAGAGATGGGATTTCTAATCATAATGGTAAAAATACATCTATGCCATAAATGAATGAATAAGGAATGGCTCCTATGGGCATATTAATACTTATGTGATAATCCCATAATTAATAAACTAGTTTATTGTGCCAATCATCTCCAATTTGGTCACTATTTTGTTCAAAATGTTGTTGATGGTTTTATTAGTAGACTCTACTTGACTTTTTCCTTATGGGTATTATGGAGTGGAGAATTTGTGTTTAATCTTATATTTTGTGCAAAACATATTAAAAGTTTTGTTCTTGAATAATTTTTTATTATCAAAAATGATAGCTATGAGTAAGCTCAAGCATGAAATAATATGAGTCATGAGGAAGCTATAAATGTCTACACCTATGGTAGATTAGAGTGGAATGGCTTCCACCCACTTGATAAAGTATTATATAACTATTATGATGAACTTATGTCCATTGGTTCACTTAGGATTATTATTTACAATGAGATCAAATCCCCATAACATAAATGGCCATGGAGAGACAATAAGATGTAATTTTTATGATGGTGCATGTTGTAAGTTACTATGTCATTGACATTTGGCTCATATCATTATGTATTGTGAAAACTCATATTATATGGTGGGACATTAGTATCCCTATTGAATAAATTTTTGTGACATGGCATTTTCATTGAAGTTACCACCAAACTCACTATTTTGTATCTATGTAAGACTGATTTTGGCTTCTACTAAAGTCAACCATCAAAGTAATTGTCTATAAAAGGATTGCTTAAAAATGTCTCTGCTAATGATTACATAATGGAGTGATTATTTTTGTAACTTGAATTTGTCATTTTGTGAGAAAGTCTCTAGTGTAATATATATTTTTTATAAATTTATAGATATTAGAGAACCATTCTAGAGTTACAGAACTACACATAATGGCTAAGATGGAAAGGATAATCAAATCTACATTGGATATTGATGGTGATTGTAATCATTTAATTATAAAAATATCTTGATCATCATTGATGTCAATATGAATCAAATATGTGGCACTTTCCATTCCATATATATGTTAGTTATATTTTCTTGGTATACCTTCTATAGAAAAGTAGTCAAACTATGATAATAAACAGTGTACCATGTTCTGGTATGGGATAAGATGTTCTTATTTTGCCTAATAGACATCATTGAATTGATTGAACACAAGTTGGAAATCACCAAAGACTCAAATAGATATAATTTGGAGGGAATATGTGGAAAAGAGAATTAAGATAAGTGCCTCATATTATGTGGTGATGTTGGTGAAAGAGAAACTTAATCGATATGCAATAGAAATTGTGTGATCAAAAGGGTCAACAATGAAAATGCTTGACTCTACACTAGATGGACATAAAGAACCATTAAATAACATGGTCCAAGTGTTATAATTAGTATAATAGGAATTAAAATCATCTCTAAATGTGTCACTAATATGATTAGTGTTCAAGATTGGTGTGGTTTCCAAGTGATCTATAATGATTTGGCCCTTTATTGATTTTTATACAACTATATTCAAGTAAAATTATATTAAAATCATCTCTAAATGTGTCACTATTATGATTAGTGTTTAATAGTGGTGTGGTTTCCAAATGATCTATAATGATTTGGCCCTTTATTGATTTTTCTAGAACTATATTCAAGTTAAATTATATTAATAACATCATCCATTTTAGAATGCAACCAGAGAACTATTTTTTCCATTAGAAATTTCAAGGGATCTAATTTTTTGATAATCTAAGTCTCATTATTGATCATGTAATGTCAAAGTTTTTGTGTGGAAAAAACTAATGCTAGACATAGTTTTTCCATCATGGAATAATTTTTTTTGTAATCAACTAATGTGTGACTGATGTAATAAACTACTCACTCATTATGTTGATCATCTATTTGTGTTAAGAGTGCTCCTAATTCATGATCTATAGCTAAGATATATAGTAGGAGAGGCCTATCAAGTATAAGTGGTATTAAAATAGGTGGATTAAGAAGATATTACTTGATTGTGTTGAATCTTTCTTGATAGGCTTGGTCTCAAACAAACTTTGTATCTTTCTTTAATAATTGAGTGAATGACTGAGTCTTATCAGTAATTTGAGCTAAAAAATGGTGGATTGCTTGGATATTGCCTTGTAAGGATTTAAATTTTTTTAAGTTCATGGAAGGTGCCATGTTGACAATTGCTTTGATTTTATTAGGGTCAACTTCTATGCCACATTGAGAAATAATGAAACCTAAGAATTTGCCTGATGTAACTCCAAACACACATTTCTTTAGGTTTAATCAAACAATGTATTTCATGAGTCATTGAAAATTTTATTTTAAGTAGATGGAATGATGTTTTCATTGTTTTGATTTAGCTAATAAATCATCAACATAATCCTCGATGGTGTGTAGAATCAAATCATGAAAGATATGCATCATAGTATGCTGATATTCGGCTCTAGAAAATTTTAATCAAAAAGTCATAATAATGTAAAACAATTTACACTAAGGTGTTGTAAAATATGCTTTTACTAATCTTATTGAGTGATTTTTATTTGGTTATATACTACAAAGGCATCCATGAATGATAGCATTTCATACCTAGATATGGAATCAATGATCATGTCAATATTAGGCAAGGGGAAATAATCTTTTGGGCATGCCTTATTTAAATCTTGAGAATTAGAACAATATTAAATTTTTCCATTGGGTTAAACCATGGGGAATATATTGGAAATTCATTTAGGATATGATATTAGTCTAATGAAGAAAACATCTAAGATGTAATAGATCTCATCATTGACTAAGAGAGCTACCTTAGGATGCATTTTGTGAATTTTTTGCTTAACTAATTTATCATAAGGGTATAATGGAATCTGATGTAATGCTATAGAACTATCAACTCTTGGCATATCTAAGTAATAAAAACTAAAGAGTTCCAAAAAATCTATCAAAGTTTGATGAATATCTATATATCTCTTCCTTTTGTAGTGTAACAACTAACAATACAATGCAGGGATCCTAATTAGTTACAAAATTAAAATCAACCATTTCCTCATGAAGCAATGTGGAATGATCTAATATTTATAGGGTTATTCGAATAGTATCATCTAAATCATCTAGTATGCCTTTGGGAGAATCTAAATTTTATTTAAAGTCAGCATGGGAATTTATGTGATGAGGAAATCAATTTCTATGATAACAAGACGGGAGGTCCCCATATGCTATAAAAAATTGTAGGAGGTATTCATCATTGGAGAATTAGTCTAATTTGAACATATCTAGTGAAACTATATCATCAATGAGATCATGATAGACCAATGATAATGTAAAATCATGATTAACTATATGGTTTACAAGTGCAATGGGTGGACAAAACATTATATGTTTTAAAGAAGTGAAAGAAGGTTTATCATGAATAAGGGTAAGCTAATATCCCAATCTTTAATTTCCATGTTGTGTGGATTCCTTGATAGGATTGATGATTCCTTGTTCATATTTTCCAAGACCTTTGCCATGATATCTCATCTTATGAATAAATTTAAGTGCAAAAGCAGAGGTAAATTAGTGATTTGGTACTAGTGCTATTACATAACTTAGAATATTCTAATGTGTTGTATTTTCAAAAGGTGTATAGTGAGTAGTGGGTTGTGTAGGTATATTACTGGGATTAAAGTGTAGAATGTAATTTTGTGGAGATTCAACAACTTGGTAGTATTTAAAAGGTTTATTTTCTATTGGGCATGTGTAGATGTAACCTTTGTGCCCAAATTTTAGACAAGCATGGAGTGTGGAAGGGACTACATGCATATCATAAATCTAAGGTTGACCAAGAAATAAATTATAATTAAGGTCATTTGACATGACTTGAAAAGTAGTTGGATTTTTTTTAGGTCCTAAATTAAGATTAAATGTTATTTAACCCATGAATTTCCATATAATGTTGTCAAAACCTATGATTTTCATGTTATATTGGTCTATATATGTAGGTTGTATATTAAGATGTTTAAGAAAATAAATCTTGAAAATG
>JARHVA010005930.1:0-52500 GCA_037957365.1 Torreya grandis
TAATCATTAGACAACCACATGATTTGAAAAAAGGTCAACACTACCATGCCTTTAGAGTAGATGAAAGGATTACATTTTTAGGAGATATATAATCATAATGTGATGGTTTGATGTTCTCATCTATATATATTCAGACACATTATTTGAATCCAAATGGGTTAGACATTTTGTATCCCAGGCTAATTTGTATAGTAAAATTCTTAATCATCTTTCTAATGGAGTACAAACAAACCCTGAAAGTATTTATACTAAGTGGCCCTCTAATCCAAAACATTTGACATTGTATTTAGCTAAAATTAAAATGATGATTTGAATGTTTATTTCATAGGCATTTGATGGGCAAATAAAATCTTTTCATGGATTCATTCAATCAAAAAGAAAAGCATACATAATTTTTGAAACAAGTGATTTGGCTCAGTAACACATGTTCATTTCTCATACGATTGAGCTATGCAAAACTTGTTGTTAGTTGATCAGATCAAGATATGAATAAATTTTGAAGCAATTAATCTATCCATACAACATGCTTTAATTCCTAATATGATTGAGATAAGTCAATTGGTTGTTAGTTGCCTAGATCAAGCCATGTAAATATATGCTACAAATTATTTTATGGAATCTTTGGAAATGAGGAACTAGCCACCAAAGATTCTAGAGTTCTCTTGCATTCTGATAGGAAGTATGGTCCCCACATTCAAAGCCAATTTTTGTCATTAAATTTTACATTTCGCCACAATGCCCCCATTTTCACACCTATAGGTAATTAGAGATGTTTTAATGACAGGGACAATAAATATTTTTAGATTATTGTAAATGCAGACTTTGTGGTTTCAATAGACAAAGGCTTGTTCTGTGTGTAGAAATTTAATCTAGTGATTGCTAATGAAAGTAATTCATAAAAGTTCTTTTCACCATTATTCACCAAAGAACAAGTATTGTGGTCAGTTCATATTACCAAGAAATCAACTAAAGTGGATTCTATCTAGCTTCACCATGCATCAACATCCAAATTTATTAAAACTAAGAGAATAAATCATTTAAATGAGGGGTTTGAGAGTGCAAAAGTAACTATACTAGGCAAGCCTATGACTGGAACGACTTATGTTGGAGATAGGACAAACTCAATCAATTCAACAAGCTTATTGTTGTTTCCAATAGTCCTCAGAAAACTTCCCCAAAAAAATCCTCTAATGCATTTAAGGCAACTTTCTAAGGGTGGGTTGAAAATTTTTATCCAATATCATTAACTATTCTAAGAGTCTTTACCTAAAATAAGGAAGCCTCCAAACATGTACCTCCTTATCTTAGACCACCTACCAACTCATTTCATCATTATTTTGAATATGGAATCAAACCTATTAAATCTCCTTCTAAAAGTTGTGATGCCTCTAAGCACCCTCATAGTCATGCTAAAATTGAAAGTTAGACACCTATGATTATCCCAAAATAATTTAGTTACCAAGATCCATTAGCACAACTTCCTTCTCTAATCGACAACATGAAATGGCTAATAAAGATGTTATAATAGAAATATGTAGTGAAAAATTGAGAATTGCATATAGAATGATTAAATATATACAATAAAAGCTGAATATGTTCATCAATTTGATGAACATTTTCTTATTGCTAATGAAAAGCTGAGGAAGAGCATGTAAATAGTGCAATGGAACATATTGATAATGAAAGTTATGTTTAATCTATTAAAGAGTATTGAAAATATATGCGGACCTACTTGTTCAACTTGTGAAAGTGTTGACAATGAAAAATGTGTTGATGAGAAGAATGATTATTTTGAAACCAATGATGAAAAGAATATGTATTTAACCATATGGGGAAAGTCTTGTAGATGATTGTGGGGATGAAGACTTCATAAGTGGCTATTCCGAGGAATATTTTGAGTTCAATGAAAGTCTTAGTTATGGATTTGATGACGAATAGTTCAAAAATATTTTCTAAAGTGAAACAGGGAAGGTAATTAGTTTTCAATTTTTCGGTGTTCGGCGTTCCATAATCCTATCAACAAAGTGGGGGTCTTAATGTCTCATTTCTCAATAACGACTTCCAAGGTCAATAGCCATGCAAAATAGGTTTATAAACCATTTAAGTCTTCAAACAAATTTCAACATAAACCTTTCAAAGTGTCAAACTGTCATGCCCACAATGACGAACCGTGACTAATAAACAAAACCTAGCAAAAGCTCGGAAAGGCACAAGCAAGGACACTACAATTTTTTTTCTCTCTCTCTAAAGAACTGATTCAAAGAAACATCCAAGTCTAAAGCAAGGTCGAGAGCACAACTAATTAACTAGATGCTTATTTACATATATGACTCGCTATGTGACGAGAATGCCAAGATGGAACAAGTCACGACAAGGGCCTAAGCCAACTCCGAGGGCCAAGGTCAACCTAGCACAATGGCAAGGTAAGAACTTAGTGGGATAGACGTAGGTTTAGCTCACAATTAAAAAACCTGGCTAATTCTAGAAGGGCTGAGCTTAATGTCGGCAGAAGCAAGGCAGGCTAAACTAGATTCCCAACAAGGAAGGGGATAGCTTAAGGCTTGGAGCATACGACTACCCCTCAACCAATTCCCTTGTTAGTTTAGGAGGATTATACTTAGCATCCAAGGGAGAGTTCGATCAAAAAGGTATATCCGAGGGAATGCCCACAACAACCACTCCAACCTATGGCTAAAAGATTAAAAGACATGAACTCCCCGAGGACATTGGAGGCTGATCTTACTCGAAGATGCTGACACGTTGACTGTCAAGAGAATATCAAGGCTCAGCTGCATTATATAGGTCAGCTTTAGCATAAGGCGACCAAGAGTAGCCCAGCTTAGACCATAATTAGGAGGACTAGTCATTCACAACAGCTGGGATACATCCTATCGTGGCTAAACCAATACCCAAATTGGTTTAGGACGATAAGCGAGTAACCAAGGAGAGTTCACTGCTAAAGGTTAGGACCGAATGGACGCGTACAGCTGAGCAAAATGTTTAAAACGGCAAGGAGATTTCGGCCATCGAAAGGACCCATCGAATCGAAGCTGACAGAACTCAAAGTTGTCTAGGCAAGGATAGTTATTGCATGCTGCCTCAATCGAATTAAATCCTAAAGGTTGAAACCAGGGTGAATACAACTCGCGGCTTCCAATGCCCAAGACAAAAGAAAGAATCTGCATTGTAATCTTATTAAGGGAGAACCAGCTGGCTCGATGGGTGGGTGCTAGCTATGCAGAATGGGTCGAGCAAGGCAAATAAGTAACGTAGCCAGTCAACTGTGGTCTAATTAGCTTCCAGGAAGGATTAAAGGCCTTCCCATACAATTAGTTACTCAACGCAATAAGGAAAGGGCGCTTTTATATAAGATTATACACCGAACTAACATCTATGGCGAAGACTGATACTCGAGGCTTTGCTTTCATAGTTAACCCAGTACGCAAAGCTGTAAATAGATTTACCACATCAGGCAGAGCTAACATGACTTGCAATTCCATTCATAGAGGGCAAAACAAGATAATAGAACTATATCTAGTGTAAGCTCATTCCGATAAAGTTTCTGACCATTATGTCCTACGGCCATTTCGTGATTGAAGCCTTGCGGAGTCAAGAATTATGTCACATGATTGAGTCTAAAAGATCATTCGAGCAAGGCTGGATCGAATAAACCCAAGCTGATTTCTACTATTAACCATAAGGTATCAAGCTCCTGTTTACATGAGGACATGCTCCTCAAGAAGGTCAAAAGCATACATGCATGCAACTGAGTACAGCAAAGAGAAGGATGAATTTCCCAAGGTAAGAACAGGACAAAACGTTTATGGAGGAACTAACATACAAGGATTTGCTCCATAGTTTATCTCAATAGGCATAGTTATAATCAAACTTGCAATTCCACTCAAGAGTAGAATCTATAAGGGATCCAAAGAATTCAGCCGTAAGCTATGTTTCCAATCCAAAATCTAGTTACTCAGTTAGTTGATTACATTAGATTTCCAAGCTTAAACGATTAAGATAAAATGTGATAACAGTATAATGTTACAACTATTGAAACAACATCAAGCCCGTTTAAACCAAGAGATGTATTCTTTCTTTACTCGTAAGACATTTTTCTCAAAGCTCATAAGAATAATTACATACGGCTGATTTCACTATGTACGTAGCAGGATTCCTAAATTCTTGAATGCATGTTATGTCTACCGATGATGTAATTTGATTCTTTGAACAGCCAGTGGACTATTTTCATATTGGTAATGGTCGGTGGACCATATCCCCTATAACGATGACATAATTTGATTATTCGGACAGCTAGTGGATCACGGATTCCCTCTGAATTCATTCCTTCCCTTGAGTTACTCACTAAGTCACATGGTGATCGTATTGCGATCTAGTTTGTGCTTATGTGCTTGTCGAACTTATTTTAAGTTTTCTGAGTTTTTATTTATATTTACTTAAAACCCATCAATATTTTTTCTTACCTTCGAATATTTTAAGAGAAAGGTCGATGATCATGGAATTCATTGATGATTTTTTCAAAGTTGGATTTGATTTCATTATTGAGATCTATCCGTCTTGTTTTATTGATTTCACACTTACATGATCGGTTGACTTCATCAAGATATTGTGACGATTGCTCTGTTTGGTTTTATGTGTTAATATTTTCATATCTACCATATAGGTAAAGTATAGGGGAGAAGAAGTAGCTTGGAAAATATCTAGTGGGTGCCGATGGGAACTTGTCATCCAATTTCAAGACCCCATCCTTCCCACCCACCATATGTACTGGTTTTAGGCATTGAGGTGTCTCAAGAGCATTAAGGTGTCTCTTTTACTTATGTGCATTAGCTATGGCTAGTGGACCAATGTCCTAATGGCCTTATGCATATTCATTCTTGGCTAGTGGACTGATGTCTTGAGGGACACATACATTGTTTTACTTATGCCTATTGATTCTTGGCTAGTGGACCAATGTCCTGAGGGCCATATACATTCGTTTACTTTTGTGCATTGAGATCAACTAATGGAACTGATGTTCCTAAGGGCTTTCAACTAAGTTATATTGAAATGGTGGTAGATCAATTTCACCCCCATGACATAAGCATGGTAAAATACATAGGACACATTCCCTACTTCCATCTAATACTACAAAATAATTTTTGTGTTGATAATACAATAGATGCTTCGTTATTTTTGGGTTTTGGGATATGAATGTCACCCCAAACATTATCTCCATAGGGATGGCACTTAAATGCTACATTCATCTCAATTTATTACCCTTTCACCTAGAGTGGCATGCCTCAGATCAATTGTTACTTGCTATTAACTAATTCAATGAACATGAATCTAATATCTACCCTCTATTGGTGTAGTATGACTCAAGAAAGACAACCATTTATGGAAATGGAGAAACCTTACATTCCCAAAGGGCTGCCATATATGTCACCCTAGATTCTATAATTCATGTATCAAATGCTTGATTTTTTGGAGGAAATAGTACTAATAGTGCATCTAGAAGCAAAGGGCTATGAACACACTCCTAGACCAACACTTGAGGTAGGTTGGAGATAGACCCAATCCACTTAGAGACCCCCACAATAGTAGAAGGGAAAATGTCTTGGCATAAATAAATGAAGAAATTGACAAGAAAAGCATCAACTAAGACAAACTAATGATATGCCATGAGACAACATACTAGGTCTATGAGAATTTGACAATTTACTTAGGTAGGAGCTTCTCGGCCTAAGGCTTTAGTTGATTAGAGGCCAGTTGAATCCCCATTAAGGCGTATATAGTTTAAGGGTGTGTGATTAGTGTGTGGATCCCATAGCCATTATGCATGAGATTTCCCCCTAGGATCATCAACTTTTGATAAATAGAATACTTTGACATTAAAAAGATAATTGATGTCAAAGATTGAGGACGTTATACCAATGCATCAATGGATGGAAACCAATACAAGAACCAAGAAATAGTAATTAACACCACATATCAAGGTTAATAAATTTCTGAATTTGGAACCCATGTAGGTGGTATAAAGTAGGATACTAGTCCACTGACATAGAAAATTGGACCAAGTCAAGGTCCAATAGAACAAATATGATGTGATAGTAGCTAGTTATGAGGATGCAACACTAATAAGGATTATATAAGCATCTAGTTTTTAATGAATTCTTGGAGGAAGTATGCATAAGGGGAAGGGATGTGAGGCCCTCATTTTTTACTATGCTCATCTTAATATACATGATGCCTAGGAGATAATTGACACTTTGATCTTGATTTAAGACTGTGATACTTATTCATGTCCTACTAAAGCATGCAATAGGAATATTTTGAAACCTACCATGATACAAACCCATAAGACATGGTAGAACCTATTATTAATATATATTTTTATTAGATAATGTTATTATGCTTAGTCTATTAGTATTGCTTATAAGGTGATGCTGATGTAGGCATAATTTATTTATGTAAATGGTAAGTGTTGGTCTAGCAATGATTGAATTATTTCTTTAGTTGCATTTGAAATTATAAATGTACAATGTGATATACTAACCTTTCTTCATGACCTTATGAATTGATTAGTAAGATGATTGTGTTGGTTTAATTAAATGATCTAACATGATTATGGTTAAAAGCATTGACTATTTAAATAGGATATGTCATGGGCGAAATAAGTGTGTAGGAACATGCCATTGCCAATGAGAGGAACAATGAAAATGCTAGGCATTGTCACATCATGTGTGATCATATCTCTAAACCATATATTGTCTTAAACCATACCCGATCCAATTTTGATGCCTTATTTACCATTCAGCCTTTTATTTAGCCTTGACATGTCCTAATGGAGTGTAATCACTATGGGGTTGGTCAAACTGCCTTTGGTTAGTGATCTTGAATTCATAAGGATGAATTAAACCAATGTATAGAATGCCTACTGGTAGAAGTGTAGACTTGTCCATTAATTGCCTTTACCTTTAGCTAAGTGTAGGGAGGTGGGTTATCTTAGAATTAACCTTAGGATTATGTTAGAGATACCATGCACTATTATGGACTAATAAAATATCACTAATTTATAAAGGCATGGGAAATAAAAGAGAGTGGTTGGTTAATCCCAAGAAATAACAGACACTTGACACATTTGGATTAGTTGTGTGAGAAGGAGAGAATGCTTATTCAAGGAAGTTAGACCTCTTAGTTTTGGAAAAAATTGGGAACATTTTAGTCATATTGGTAATGAAGGATGAAGATAAGGGATACAATAAAATAGCCTCAAGAGGGATAGCCTTGATTGGTAGAAAGCTTTAGAAAATATCCATAACATGGCCTAGGTTGTTTGGTAGGTCTCTTGTTGACCTAACTATTCTGAATTTTTAGTGAATGAAGTTTGAGTGATTCTTAATTATTTTATAGTGTTTGGGAGGAGTAAGTATACTTGGATTACTTTTTCTCTTTGATTATTTTCCTATTGTTGTGTTTCGGTCACCCCATAGTCTTTCTTACCCTTATGTGGGAGTTTGGAGTTGGGACATTCCTCCATGCTAGTTCTGGATGACATAACTTCTACGTACTTGGATAGTAAGGTTGTCATGGAAATCTAATGATGCCTTAAAAGGTTACATTCTTCATGATGGAATAAGGGTTATGTCTCTCACGTGTCACATGATTGTAGGTTTTCTAATCCTTCTCATAATTGTATATTAGAATATAACTTGTGGTTGAATGCCTAATTACTTTAGTCCTTGTGTTTTCTCTTTTATTTTATATTCTTATTTAAAATAAATTTAATATTGGTAGCCTCTGTAAGTATGAGATGTTTATATTGTCACCTTGTGAGTATAAATTTACTTGACCCCAAGACATATCAACTACCTTATACCTATATTTTCCTTGAAACATGATGTGAACATGCCTGAAGTTAGGAGTCCTACTCAAAGGTGCACTATTGGGTTTTCTCTTTACATCAGCATTCAAGCCTCTTCCCAACAGGCTAGTGCATTGGCCCTATCACATGAGGGATGAGTCTCGCATGCTCACCTAAAGGGTGCAGCAAAAGACCGGTTCTTAAAGACTTTGAAACACGTGGTGTATTTACTCATTTCTTGTCAAATAAATAGCCTACTATTATTTCTTAACATATTATGCTACCATCACTAGCTAATTATAAAAGAAAGAAATCATGACTTTTAATTACTTAACACATTTCAATATTCAACATAGTTCACAATCCATTGCTTAAAGTACTGTATGATAAACATTGAATTCTTATTAAGTAATTTTTTATTACAAGACAATACTTCTAATATCTTCATAGGTTCCTCCTTTCATTCCCCCCCACAAAGGCTTATAATATGGATTTTTATACTTGTTTTTCCCTATCCAAGTGTCAATTTCCTAACTTAAAGACAAATGGTACACAAACTCCTAACAGGATAAGTTGTGACTCTTACAACTATTTGTTCCTAAAGAATCAAGTCTTGACATCCCTAGATCCAAGTGTTTCATTCTTTGCAGGTTAGTAAAAGGCCTATGATTAGTGGGGTTGAGGTGTCCTAATTTACTTATTATTTCTAACTACTCCTGCATTCTTTGTGCAACCCTAGTCTTCAACTTCTTTTTCTGAGTCTTTTGCTCTCAAGTTCCTCATGCCATGTTTTCTCTTGACTTAGTCCTCTCGTGTTGGATCTTCTGTACCATTATTCTTCAGTTCCCTTTAACTCTCATGCTACTAGTTTTGTGCCATGGTCCTCCCATTCCATGGTTCTCCTGTGTGATGCTAGTACTTGTATAAAAATAGACAATGGTCCCTTTTCACTATGCACTAAAATTATAAAAAATACTTGGTCAAAATTGAGGTGCCAATATCACCCCACACTAATTTGTTAGTCTATCTTGAACTATGGTGTACCCACATTCTCAAGGAACTTAGTCCCTTTCTACTCGAGTTCTTTCTTTAGCTCATCCCAATGGGATAAGGCATCAAAAAATTTAGAATTTATTTTTTTAATGGCCTTCTATAATGCTTTCAAATCTTTAGAATGAATTAGAGTCTTAGTCTTCTTTATCTATTCCTTTAGGGCTACACTAGCTTCCTTTTGGATGTATTCTAATTTAGAGACCTCCTTGTCAAACTATCCTTGGAGTGTGGTAAAAATTGCATTTATTTGTTGATGATGATTATTAATAGCATCTCCCATAATTTCCACATACTTAAATGCCTTCACGTTCTTGATATGGTCTTTTATTAATAGAGTTACATTGGTCACTTTCTACCTCAAGACCTCTTCATCATTGATCCAAGCCTCTATTACTTTATTTGAGCACACCATGAGTGCAAAAATATCATCTAAAATTAGGATAACCTCCCCAAATCACTCTAAAGTACTGTAGTAGATATATGCTATAGTTTTGAAATGATCCAAAAGTTCCTTGGATTCATCTCTGGGTGTAGGGCACTCTTTATTCTTTTTAAGCAATAGCTCAACCAATGTTTCTAACTTCCTTATGGCATCCCCATCCAATGCTACACCATCTGCCAATGTCAGTTCATTTTTCAAAATTGTTTTACAAAGGGTTAATAACTTTACCTTATCCTTGATGGTCTCTTGAAGTTGTTGCTTCAAAGAGTCCACTTCTTTGGCTAGCATGTGCTTTTCAGCATACACTTTATTATACATTTCTATGACCCTGCTATGTTTTCTTTTAGCTATGCATGCATTTGATTCTGAAAAAATATTTTGGCACATCACTTCCATGGCAAGTTTCAAAAACATGGCACTCATCATTAATGAGAAGAGCCACTATGGATCAAACTTCATAAGGTTTGGTAGACCTGGGGCATCTGGGACAGAAAAAATATAATGCAATGGAATGTCGAACTGAGGTTCCTCATTATACATCTCCAACAGGAAGGACAATTATTTCCTTATTTCTTGGGTCACATTATTAGGTAGAAATGCTTTCAGAGCTAGAGTTTTTTATTATCTATGCCAAATTGGTATCATTCATGTAGATTAGATGATTATTTCTATTTTGGTCACCCCTCAGCAAGCCCCTCCCCTTTTCTAAGTCTTTCTCAAGTTCTTGTTGGCTTTTGGTATCCATCCCATCCATTCCTATCTCTTCAATATAAACTTGATCAATAGCTGGGACCTCTCACACTAGGGATGGAGTCTTTTCTGGATCAAATTCCAAATTATGTATCTACTCCTAAGAGAGGTCCTTTTGGGGTGCTTATCTTGGAGGGAGATGAGGTAATGACCTGGTGGTAGTCATTGAAGAAAGTGGAGGTGAAGGTGGTGTAAAATGTGTAGGATTTGGGTGAAGAGATGGCCAAGGTGGAGATGATGGGGGTGACACATGTAGTGAAGAACTATGAGATGTAAATGGAGATGAAGATAAAGGATGAGGTAAAGGTGAATTATGGGTGGTGGTTTTGGTGGATGATGTACTAGCCTAGAAGGTTGTACCTCCACTATCCTCTACCATTTTGGGGGTCCTCGTTACCCACTTGTGTTAGTACTTGGCTCGAGTGGCCTCTTCTTCAATGGTACTTATGGGATCCTTTCCTTGGGTTCCCCATCTTGAGGATGTAGGTTGGGGTGTAACATATAAAATAGTTTATGTACCTATTCCCCAACTAGGATATTATTCATCATGATACTGATCATGATTATTTCTCCCCTTTCTATATAGGCCTTCTTTTTGGGATAAACAAACATGTTTTGAAGGGTATGGCACTATGCATCGATCCATTCTACTTATATTTTGATTAGTTGTGCATCACAAATATTATTCATGAAATAAATGAAGTATCACATAGATAAGGCATAAGGCATCTTAATCCACATTGAGATCTCTCCTAAAGGATTCATGATAATACGTGCCAAGGAGAAGTGTTGCTTTATAGTGAATTTTACTTGATCTTTTGTTTAGGAGGGAAGATCCTTGGGAATGCACCATTCATTCTTGAAGGTCACCTTCATTCCATCAAAACAATACCTCATATTTAACTTATATGTTGGAGTGATGTGTTAAGGGTAGGTGAAAGCTTTGTAGTGCTTGACATGGGATTTGTAGTGGGTGGATACACCCACTTCAAATATCTTGAGCTGTAATTAGGCACACCAATTTCATCAAAAACCATTAATAACAAGATTGCCCCTCAAGGAAACCTAAACATAGGTGTTGTATGCACCTTCTCTACATCTTCGGCTATCTTTTGGGAAAAGTATAGTGTCTAGTTATACTATACTCCCTACACTACTTGGTTTACTATGTGAAGGTGGGCCATATCTACCCCCTTTCATCTGTTGGTCCCTTTGACCTTGGTGAAAATGATTTGCACTGTTACTTGGGATCCTACAAGTTTGTGATGTGCATTTCATGTCCCTACTTTTGGTATATAAGTGTGGTAGTGGTCTACTAGATTTCCTCTGTATCTTCCAAGTCATCCAATACATTGACCCCTAAGCATTGGAGTTATGTGACCTTGTTTACCCTCTTTGTGTTGATCATTATGTCATGCCCTATGAAGTGGATTTAATCATAAAGAACATGTGAGAGGAGGAACTGAACTACCTCAATAGGACTTCCAAAATATGGTAGTTTGAAGAGTTAGAAAAGGCTAGCTTTGTCCAACTATTTCTTGATGGTGAAGTCATAAACCAATTAATTTCATGTCTTGGTGGTCTAGACCTGATAATAATTTTGTAATTGTACCTCATTTCCTGGCTAGTGGTGGTTATAGTCAAATACAATCACAGTTGCCACCTTAGAGACCCAATTTTCCATGTGTAAGACTGACTCAGGGTATTATATCTCTTCTATGTAAATGGTTTGAGGGGGAGATGGTGGAGTAGTTTGTGATGAGGAGGCCTATGCTTGCTTTCCATTTGTCACCATCTCAACTTCTTCTGTGCTCTCACTCTAAAATACCAAAGCATTTCACTTGCCTTAGTGTCTCTTCTAGGTGTTCCAAAGGATCTTCTCTTATAGGGAACCACACTCCTTCACTCACCTCTCTCTCTCTTTTGGTATGACTGACAATTTTCAAGTCTTTTTCCTTTTTCTTTAGCTGCATTACCCTCCCTAGTGCTCAAATATTAACCCTCGACCATCCCATATTCCTAAATGAATACATGGTGGAATTTAGCTTGCCTTAGCTCTCGATCTTCACACTTCAATAATGGCAGAACCTGTAACCTACAAAATTTTTGTTACCAAGAATTGCCTCGACCCACTTCTACACATGGTTGTACTTAACAATCTTCCTCGACTTGGAAATCATCTTCGTGTGCTTGTTCATTTCTCAAAAATTGTTTCAAAATGAGATTGACTTCATCTCTAGCACTTTGGTTCATTAATCAGTTGAATATTTTAGTAAGGTAATGTGTAAAATGATTTTGACATGGTTATTTATAGTTCTTCCAGCTAACCTACCTCATTAATTTATTTCCTATCCTTGTCATTTTTTCCCATAAATGCATATCTTCTAACGGTCTCTGTACTTCAAATCTTGAATCAAGCCTTTAGTGTTATAAAAAACTTGTCCCATCATTCCACTCACACACTTATTTTATGAGTACTTTTTTCAAATTAATGGTCTATTCATTCTATGCCTTTCTTGGATGTGGGTGACAACTATCGTATTTTTCTAGAGTAATGGAGACTAGCTATCACATAAACAATGGGAATTCATTTTATTGAATGAATCATGCACCTTTAATCACTTGTGCACCATGTATAACTCTTGTGCCTTTGAAACTTATGTGCCCATATGATATCTTGTATTCATATGCACATCTTAACCCACACTAAAAGGGTTCATGGTCCTCCACAAAAACAACAACAAAAAAATAAGTCATGTGTCTCAAGGGTAGCACTTTTGATTGAAAATAGAAAATCCTAATCTAATTGCCTCAATACTTATTTTAAAAATATCATAAAATTAAATAGAATCATAAAATGGTCGAAGCTAACTCCCACTATAGTGTCTAGGTAGGAATTGACCATCTATTCATTTTAGCCAACACGCACTAGTAGATTGGATATTATGAATTATGAATGGTCCATACCAATGAATGTAAAGATTCCTAGGGTGGTATAAAAACTGAGAGTCATAGAGGAGGAATTTCATACCTGGGGTGAAGATTTTTTTCTTTAAATGGTGATCATGCCATGCTTTCTATTTATATTTCTCAACATCTTGATTCCAATGAGCGAGGAACCCAACCTCATCTAATTTCATGAGTTCATCGAGCCAAGATTTCAAAGATGAATCATCATCAAGGTTTCCTTTACATTATAGCTTGAGAGATGGAACTAGGAACTCAATTGGAATGATTACTTCCTTTCTATATACCAGGTTAAATGGTGTATTTTTGTTGAGGCATTATGTGGTTCAATATGCCCAAAGTAATACAAATACCCTATCATCCCAATCAATTCTACAAATATTATATATTTTTTGTCAAAGTGATACTGAGGATCTTTTTAAAGGCTTATGCTATTCCATTAGCCTATGGGTGATATGGTGTTGTTTTGTGATGTGCAATCATGAATTTAGCAAAAAGTGGGTTCCTTAGTCACTAGTGAAATTTAGAGGACATCCAAAGCATGCTATAATGTTTTCCTAGATGAACCATGTTGAATTTGATGCTGTATAGTATTTATTTTGTGTTGCCTTATCCCAACACATTAAATAGTCTATTGTCACAATTATCTACTGTGAACCTATTCTTCATCTTACAAGAGTGATGGGCCCCAAAAAGTATATATCCCACATTTTGAATGGTTCTTGAGATGAAATTGAGTGAAATGGCATGTAATATCTTCTATTGGATTTTATCACATGCTGATAGATATCACATTTGCTTGCATATGCCTTTTCATCTTTAAATAAAATCGGCCACTAGAGTCTGATGAGAAACACCTTACACATGGTAGCTTCCCCAACATAATGTCATCCAAAAATAAGTTCATTAACTCCTCATAATACCTAAAGGCACTCATGTTTAATTACATAATGGTGTAGTACCTTGTGATAATCAATATTGTAAATATCCCCTACTATGATTTGATATGGTGTGGTACAAACTGCAAGTTGTTTCTTTTCTTGTAAAGTGAGAGAATTAGGTGCACAACTAGTATTGAGGAATGTCATAATATCCTCCAATTATTTAGGTACCCTAGAAAATTGGAAAAGTTTTACATTAGGTAGGTCATCTTCTATATAATGTGGAGATTCTCCAATTTCAATTCAAGATAGTTGATCAGATCCATAATTGGTTTTCTCAGGTTTTATGACTATAAAAAATTGGAATTCTTGGAAGAGAACTATCCATCATAAAATTATTCCATGGAGAATGTGCTTGTTGATGAGATAATTTAAATCTCATGGTCAATGCAAAATAAAATGGTGTGGCTAGAAGGTACTGTCTAAATGTTTATAGCACGTAAACCATAGACAAGGTTTCATATTTAGTGGTGGTATAGTTCCTTTTGACAAATGTGAGTTTCCTACTAGCGAAATAGATGGGATGGTACAAATTTTCCTCTCTTAGTTTTCAAAGTATTACACCAACTAATATTCTAGATGCATCAATATGGACATGAAATGGTTTTGTCCAATCCTAAAATTACAAGATAGGAGTAGTAACTAGTCTTTCCTTTAGAGTTTCAAAAGTTGCTTTGCAAGAATTAGTCTATATAAATTGTTCATTATGCTTTAGTATTTCTTCCAAGGGTGATGAAATCTTGGCATAACCCCAAATGAACTTCCTATAGTATCTCATGTGTCTTAAGAATGCTCACACCTCATGCTAGGTTTTTAGTACTGGTAGTCATAGAATGATAGAGACCTTGGCTAGATCCATGAGGAGTCCCTCTTTACAAATGATATTCCCAATAAGTACCCTAAATAGTGTCACAAATAGGCATTTATTTAGATTAAAGAAAATTTATAATACTCAATAACACTCAAGCATGAGCCTTACATTGGCATAGTGGTCCATGATCAGCACATATACCATCCAATCATCTAAGTAGACTTGGAGAAACTTATAGATAAAATATTTAAAATCCTCCACTGCTACTTGTGAGAATACTACCAGGGCATTTTTCAACTTGAAAGGCATGACAGTGTAGGC
This sequence comes from Torreya grandis, assembly GCA_037957365.1. NCBI lineage: Eukaryota > Viridiplantae > Streptophyta > Pinopsida > Cupressales > Taxaceae > Torreya > Torreya grandis. The sequence goes on from JARHVA010005930.1 coordinate 15,150, forward strand.
AAAATAGCCCAATTCTATATTAAATGTGGTCTTAGAGTGGTCTTCCTCAACTATTTGTACTTGGTGATACCCTGAGAACCCATCGATAATGGAGTATATCTCACAACTGGTAACACCTTATATGACTTCTTCTATGAAAGGTGTTGGGAAAGGATCAATGACATAGGATGCATTCAAAACATGATAATCCATGCAAATATAAATATAGCTATCCTTCTTGATACCGATTACAATAGGACACACCCAATTAGATTCATCAATAGGAACAATTACTCTAGTGCAGAGCATGTTATCGATCTCTTCTTTCATGTGCACTCAGAGTTAGGGTCCATTCGGTATGGGAATTTATTCATAGGATGAGTTACATCAATAAATTTTATATACATACTCCTGAGAGAAGGGTGAACCCCTTTCGTTTCACTATAATTCCTTATAAACACATCTTGATACTCTTTCCATAGCTCAAAGAGTTGTAAAATTTCTATCTCGATCTAATAATTACCAATGGTCACTACCTTAGGTTCCTAATCTATGCCAATTGTTAGTTAAACAATTTGAATGGGCCCATGATAAGTAATATCCATGGGGGAATTAGTGTCTTGAATAGTTCATGAGATGGTACTTATAAGAACATGCAATTTGTTAGTCAATAGATTGAATAGAGTGGATCCTCCTCCATCTACTTGAAAGATAAGTTTCTGCTTTCCCAAGTGGATTTCTTCATGGTGTTTTTCACTAGAGACTACCCATGGTGAAAGTCTTGTGTGTTTGGAAGGCTCATTGAATAAACCCATGGGTTCCTTTGGTTCTTGATGAATATGATGTTGGTGATCTTCCACCAGACTTGGATCTCCAATTATTGCTTCACATATGGTTTTAAGAGTAAGGAGTAGGACCATTCTTTGTGAGGATTAAGAAAGTGTGGATGTTATATTTCATTTAATATCTACTAGAACCTTGTTCCCATGTGCCTTTCTACATGTATGTACCAAGACCGTACCCAAGTGTGCAAGGTTCCATAGAACATATGGACCCATAGGTATTATGGTAAAAATGTTTCCTCATCTTGCCATATTGTCTCACACACCTTAAGGTGAGGTTTAGGTGATTTTATGCCATTATAGCTTAGTGTACCTTTGATCTTATTGTCATGGTGAAATTTATGATGTAGATTAGATTACACTTTATCCTAATACAATAGGCACTCTTTATGCATTTTCCACCACCTGGCGGTGGTGCCTTCAAAAATGTGCTCTAATGACCTCATCTGTTCATTTTCAGTACCATAGAACTCTTTGAGGCACTGGATGAAATCACGCATTTCCATTTTTCCTTAGAATAATGGAGCTTCATTAATTCTCTCCAAATTTGGTCCCTCCAATGGTCCTCACATTACTAAACCCATGAGGTGCACAAATTTGTGATGCTTAAGAAGCTGGCGTGGGATGTTTTCATCTCTATTGATGGTGTTACACAATATTCAAGAGAGATCATAATCACCATAGGTGCAATAGTTATAACCACTAATTTTGGTATCTGAGATAGATTAGTTATCCATCTAGTGAAGAATACCATCTTTCATTGGATCATGATATTCATTATGTTGAGTAGTCACATTATACAAATTATTTATGTCTTCATCAACGCTTATGGGTTCAATATAAGGTGGTCCTTGTGCTTGGTCTAAGGGTATTATCACACATTTATTAGTATTTTCAAAGATAATTTATCATTTTTAATGCTTAAATATGCATGATTTTCATATCACTAGGGCCTTCCCATTAAGGTTGGGTATTCATCAACCTCTACAAACTCTAAAACCTAAGAATCTACTTTGAAGGGAACCTACAGTATTTCAATAGTGGTGTTTTTAAGGACTCTGATAGGGTGCACATGCATCTTATTTTCCATGAACAAGACACGAGGTGAAGGTTGCAAAGCTGAATGAGACATTTTCTACCAGGCATCTTTAGTGAGAACATTTACTTCATCATTAGTATCTACTTGAATATCTTAGATTACCCATTCATTGATAACACTATTAACTAATATTTATCTATCTTCCAGGGAAGTAAAACTAGGACTTTCTTGATAGTTAGCATGGTTTAAATATCAGTCTTCACTTTGTCAACTTAGTTAGGTGTGAGTTTTGTTTGGTAGGCAAACTTGACCTTTAAACCAAGAGCTAAGCTGGGAAATGATTTCTTCATCAAGCATGCATTCACATAGTTCCTAGAAACTATCCGACATTACTGGAGGTTTAGTTTCCCTTTGAACTATGGCATGTTGTGTGACATCCATGTCCTTAATGTATGTAATTTCACCTTGAAGCTCATGCACAAGTTCCATTATATCTTGAAGAACATCCTTTTATTGAAGTACATTAGGATATTTCCTAGCATGTGGTTCTTCCCAATGTACCTTTTCAATCAAGTGGGGTATAAATTACATTTGGCCCCCACTATGAGTAATAATATTGACTTGATATAAAATAGGGATGGTTATTAAATCATACCATTGTGGTTTGTCTATATGGATCATACCTACATTTTTTTCATTTTGGTATTTTTTAATGGCTCCATATCGATCTAGGCACTCTTCTAGTCAGTGGTCTTTTTTGTAGTAAACACAGGTTGGGTATTTTATGCAACCCCTATGATAGTGGTTTGGACAACCACACTTATAACAAGTCCTTGGTAGAAACCTACCACCTCATCCTCATCCTATTTCATGCCCATGATAGCCACCATTATCTTGCGAACTAATGACTGAGTCTTGGCATGTGTCACGCACTCAAGCCTCATGAATATCAATAATTAGATGACAATCATTGGTGTCATGAGTATAAGATTCACAAATTTTATAATACACACATACTTTAGTGCTTGTGGCACATTACAAAAGTGGATGGAATGAACATCATGGTCATCATGAAAAATCTCACAATTTTGCTTTAAGACTGCATCAATTTTCTTACACGTGCAATTATTTCTTATGTGTATTTTGGTTTCACAATCAGTACACCAAACACCACTACGTGTCTCATGTGAATTTTTTTCTATCAAATTTTTAAGATAAGAATCCATGAACATTATTTTTTCCTTCATAAAGGGACTAATCCCAGTATCTATACTTACAACACCTTCAACACATAGGGCAGCCTCTAGAGCCTCACATGTGTTGGTAAAAGTTCTCTATGATAAGTTCCATCAATAATCCTCCTATGAACCATTGTACATGCTAAGTAGGATTAATCTAAAATAATATCTTAGAAATCAAGATTTGGAAATGAGCATCATACTCTTGTACACTCTTTGTAAGTCCTTACTTTATATTTTGCAACAACGCTATATTTTTCTGCTAAGACTCATTAATATCAAATTCTTGTATAAATGTTGCTTTGAGCTGGTTATTGTTGACCACTACTTGTTGAGGGTCAAATTTACAATACCATTTGTGTGCATGTTCTAAGAGGGTGGTTATGAACTATGTTACCTTTCACTAAGAGGACGTGATGTCACGTGCCCTCCAAATAGTTCACACTTATGAACATGCTCAGCTACACTTTCTACCCCTCAGTACTCAAGTAGGTACAATGTCATTCATAATAAATCATAGGTGGTTAAAAAAATGATTGTTGAGAAGATCTAGATCCTATTCGTGGAGGGGGTACATTTCCTCTAGTACCTCCTCGTAATCCTCCTCCAGTGCCTCTAGTTGTAGTACCTATGGGGAAAGGCATGGTGGAGGTTCTATTTCCTAGATTGGGGCCTATGTTCTAGCCTTGGCTAGATCCTTCAATCATTCTAAGTTATGCCAAGGACTTCTATTGAAAATAAAAAGATGTAGATTCTAAGTTATTTCTTGATGGCTTGGTGTCAGTTTCCCTTACCTATTCAACTTCTAAATCTGTACTATTTATATCCCAATTCCTTATATGTACCCTATCTGACTCAAAGGCATGAACATGCACTATAGTGGGAAAGCTTGATTAACTCATACTAGGATTATCTCTTGCAATCCATCCCATTTCTATGCAAGATAATAGTGGCAAAGGTTGTGGACCATAAGTGATAGATTCCTCACATTCATCTGGATATTTTTAGCTATTCATAATGCTCCTTGAATACTCTCAATCTCTTCTCATGTGACTAACTAACATGATCCTCTATTGGGCTTCATCATACTTCCATTTTTATAGTGCTTCTTGGCTTGCTACCATGTTGAACCCATGATCCTGAACCAACCAGTAGTCTCCCCTCTAAATGTGTGGCTCATGCACATGAGATTTTAGCCTTTTATGGGTAGTGTTTCCAACCCAAGATCAATAATTAAATTTTTAATATCATAAGGAAATAATGAAAGATACCATCCCGTTGGTTCTCATATAAAATTAAACTTTACTTCCTTAGGACATGAATATGTGGTCACGATGTATTCCAAGATATAACTATTCTGGACACCCTTTCACTAGTAATTGATGCTCACATCCAAGAAACTTTCAGTTGTGTTAAACTCCACCATTTTGGTGTCTAGGACTATCTTCATCCAACATTTTGGGACCATCCTTGAGCATATGCTAAGATCCAAGAATGTAGAAGAATAGGGACCTAAAAAAAAGTCTCATATAATGAGTTGTAGATGTTTTTTTCTACCCATTATCGTGCAGAGACTCCAGACTCATGATATGGAACTAAAAAATTGTCCTCAACATTGGTAATCCTTTTTTCAATGTTTTCTAATGTAATGCACTCAAACATTTCCCATTCTTGTGATCCAACTACTTTGGTTCCTAGAAATGGAACCAAATAGTTAGGTTTTCTCTTTACATAGATGATGAAGCCTCTTCCCAATAGGCTAGCACGTTGCCCCTATCACACAAGGGATGAGTCTCATGCTCTCACTCAAAACACACAATGAAAGACTAGTTATCAAAGACTTTGAAACACCTGGTGTATTTAATCATTTCTTGTCAAATAAATATCCTACTATTGTTTCTTAACATATTATGCTATCATCACTAGCTAATTATAAAATAAAAAACTTATGACTTTTAATTACTTAACACATTTCAATATTCAACATAGTTCATAATCCATTGCTCAAAGTACCATATGATATACATTGAATTCTCATTAAGTACTTTTTGATTATAAGACAATAATTCTTATATCTTCAAAGGTTCCTCCTTCCATTCCCCCTCGTGAATTATTATAAAAGGGGTTTTTATACTTGTTTTTACCTATCCAAGTGTCATGTTCCTAACTTAAAGATAAATGGCACATAGAATCCCAACACGCTGAGTCATGGCTCTTATAATTTCTTGTTCTTAAAGAATCGGGCCTCCATTCCCCTAGATGCTTTCTCTATGTAATATATTTGTATCCAAGTGTTTCGTTCCTTATGGGTTGTTATAAGGACTTCAATCGGTGGGGTTGAGGTGTCCAACTTGATTTATTCTTTCTAACTTCTCCTACATTCTTCACACTCCACCTTTCTCATTCTCCCTTAGTATTTCTCTTCTTGTTCAAAGTCCTTTGTTCTTAGGTTATTCATTTAAAATTTTCTCATGACTGGGCCCTCTCATGTTGGGTCTTTCATGCTATTGTCCTTCGGCACCCTTTAACTCTTGTGCTACTAGTTTTTCACCATGGTCCTCTCATGCCATAGTTCTCCCACACCATGATAGTACTTGTGTAAAAATGGAAAACGGTCCCTCTACATTACGTGCCAAAATTGGAACAAATACTTGGTCAAAATTAAGGTGTCAACATGCCTAGAGCAATCACTTAATGATGGAAAAAGGTTGATAAGTGAGCCCACCTTCTGTCAGCTTAATTTTCACTAGAAGTGAAGAGGAACTCACCTTAAGCTAATGATCATTATTTTTGGTTGATTTTTTATAGTTGGCTATAAGCCAAGGATTAATTACTTTTAGAAGAACTTATGTGTTTGTATATATGTGTTAATGATTTTGTGTAGGCCAAGATGTGAGCCAAATTCACTATGTATTTTATGTTCTGAATGTTTTGGTTATTTCTATAGAGAACTGCTAAACTATCTTCTTATTTATATATGATTTTAGATCTCCTTATGATAGACTCATCATACATAATGGAATCATAATGTATGCTTCTATAGTCATGACTAAGGTTGAACAAGATAAGAGTGTTGATATACATATACATATTCATGTGTGTGTGCATATGTGTGTGTGGGTACACTTTTATGTATGTATTTAGTTGTATATACTATGATTTATTGTGCATTACATCTTGAGCTACCTATAATATATCTATTTATAGAAGATCTAAATGTGGAAGACACATATAAGTAATAAGTCAAGAGAGTTAAACTATCTATGCTAATGATACTAAAGTTAATATCATTATTTGTTTATATTAATATAGTTATGATAAACCCTTTTATGATATGGATTTTGGAAGAGTCCCTAATAAAATTAATGAGTAATCTTTATACCTTAGATTTTTCCTACATCTAGACCAACTTATATAAAAGGAAGAAAACTATATAATAGAGTTGGACACTTTTTATTAAAAAACAAGAATGCAAGGCAACTAGTTTGGTTTGTCTAGATACCCTTGCAAGAGTTTAAATAATGATGGAAAAGGTATTTTGAATTATAATCCTTGTCTCTATGTCCTTATACCTTGGATAATCCCTTGTCAAACTTCTTATCTTTAGCTTAATAGAAATGGTCTATGTGTTAATGTTAGAAGTTTTAACTTATAATGAATAGACTTAATGAATTTTATATTGAACTTACCCTGACACATTTTGTGTTGTCTAGACTCAATCTTGCTTTGTTGGTTGATTAGTTTCATTATTTGACCATAGATGTTTTCTTCACTTTTATTAATCATTTGGATTCTAGCCTGACCAAATTGTTCTACAAAAATGAGTATATTGATCAACCTTTATTTTACTTGGTAACTCTTTTATTGAATGGTACATAAACTTTAACTTAGTTTAATTTTTATTTTTAGATTAGTTGTTTTTTTAGTTTTTTCTAAAGTTATCTAAATGATGCCACATGGAATCATTATGTCATTTCAAATCATTAGCAGGATAGTCTAATCCACTAATACCGAGGCTCAAAAGGCCCAAGAAGATGTCATGTTGTAATGTTATGGAGGTCAGATCCTCGAGAGAATTAATCCATTAGGGTATAAAATCATAATGTCTCTTAGGTTATGTAGGTCTAATAAGTTATCATGTGGCATTATTACAGATCTTAGATCCATGAAAGGATGAATCCATTAGGCTAGTCGTCTTATGCATCTAAAGTTCTGAGGGCCCTAAAAGCTACCAAGTGGTAGTGTTACAAATATAAGAACCCTAGGAGGTTTAAAATATTAGGCTTATTGTCTAATGACTCTAAGGTCTTGAGGTCTTGAGAGGCTACCTTGTGGTAGCTTGCCAAAGCTCAAAACCATGCAAGGATCAAGATATGAAAAAATAATACTCCAATGATTATAAATTCTTGAGAGTTGTGGAGCTACCAAGTGGAAGTGTCCCAAAGATAGAATGTGAAGCATCTTGTCAATAAAAGTTGAGTCTGGGGCCTTATAGATGTGAAAAATGTCACGTCCTCGACATCTAATTGGAATAATAGAAATAAACCTGAACCAAACACATGTCACCCAATTTTTTTATTAATGGGACTGACTAAAATTTATAGTTTTTTCAATGTAGTTTGTAATATCCTTGGGCCTGAGCTTATGAATTGCGTATGGAATTTTTTTGTAGTCATGCAATCTATTAAGAAAAAAATGGGCATGGCAAATGTGCAATATTGTGTACATATATATGTAATAAGTGACAAGTACCTTATGAATGAGACCTTAATTATCTATATATGGATTCGAGTGAATAAATTTTCATGCCATAAACACTATAATATGATGGGATGACTTTAAATATGAATTTGATTTTAGAAAATAGTTATTTCTAAAATAGGCTCACTATAGAATGGATCGACTCAATACCAACTAGTGATATTGACCAAATCTAGCAAAATCAACTTGTGTTTAAGTGAAATAAATTGAGAGTCTAGGTATGTTTGTGGATAATAATTAAAATGTTTGAAAGAGACAATGAGGCTCGTGTAGGTGTATAATTTAAAAATGGAAGGGTTGAATCATAATACAACATCCAAGTGTGAGAGAATGTTAGATTAAGACCTTGTTTTAGTGCTCATGTCATGCATGTTATATGTGTTTCAATATTATCATTGTCAAGTACCAAAGACCATAATTTAGTATCAATACATATATTGAATAATTTAATAGAATTATAGGAATTCTTAGTATTTCCATTATTACTATATGTTGCATATACCACAAATTAGTTAACCATTGTATCACTTACTTCCTTAGTAGTTTATTATGTTACAAATATTTTGGATCTAGATTTCCCTTATTTATTAATATCTCACATGTGTTTTCTTTATTATATCCTAGATACTCCCATTTTTTACCATTGTTACACTATGAGACCTAGTGAAATCCATAGCTTGTATCATAGGTGTAGGATTTCTAACCTTATCCTCTAGACATTTGAGTGTGGATTAGCCTCTATTATGTCTATGGATATTATAGGTAATTACCTAATAATATAAGTATTTTATTTTAATAATCTTTTTAATATCCTATTATATTAAGAGAAATAAGATTTTAATTGGTCATGCAATCATATTCATACACATTATAAATTATAGAATTAAAGGAAGAACAAATGTGACAAACGTTTCCATCAAAACTACACAATTTCACATGATGATTTTACTATTCCATGGAAAAATATGTTGATTCGACCATATATATTAGGGACCCCATCAATAGATGAAACTAATCCATAATTCACTTTTATGTGCACTAACACTACATCCATATACACATTTGAATAAAAATATCATCCCTTTATTAGCATGTTTTTTTGTGAAGGATAATATTTTTCATGTCATCATTAGTCATACGAGCTAAATGAATATCCCAACACTTCAATGTCACCAAAAAAGTACACCATAAATCATAATATTTGGGTTGGCATCAACAATGGAGGATATATATGTCTATTGGTAATTCATTTTATTCTATAAATTCAAAAACATTAGGTATGTAGTCATGTGCAATATCATATGAATTTATTGATATCTGTGCATCTCCTTTGTACTCCTATGCAAGATTATTTTTAACACTCCTACATGAAATTAATATGTTTATTCATAGAATTTATCATCTATTTCACCCTATATTATAGCCTATGCACTCTACTATGCACTCCTCAACCTACAGTCCTACGTGTCTCATTAACAACCTTTTTCAGACTTACATGCCTACACCTTTCGTCACTTTAGTGAAATAATGTGTCAGTATAATCTGACCACATGGATTGTTAGGTGACACATACTATAAAATAATATGTCAGTTTTACTATTATTCACCACCATCCTAAAAGTTCAATCATTTATTGAAAGGAAGATGAAACAACTTGTAACAATCTTATTTGTAATAAAAAATAGTTGTAATTTTTCATGTATCCATCTTGTATAAATATGTAACATATGCATCTTACCAAAAATTTGATGCCATACATAGTCATAACACATATAACATGTTTTTCATATCTACTATGTAACATATATGTTGTAACGCATTGTACCATTTCCATATTCATTCATATTGAGTAGAAGTTGCATTTCTTGCAAATATGACTTTTTCTCCATTTAATGTTTTTTATGATTAATTATTAATAAATTAAGCCAATTCACTCTGCACAATCAAACCTAGTTGTTCTCCACACACTTAGTCATGGGCCTGGTAATGTGGATCATTGGTATCAGAGATATGATATAATTTTTTATGCAAGTACAAATACAAGCATAACTAGAGATAAGTATTATAAATTGTATTTATCTTAGAATATCTAGAAGAAGGTTATATACAAAGAAAGAAGGATGATTCCCAAAAGTAAGATGAGGTATTCATAAAATTTTAAAGGCTTATTTATGATACTTTAACTCAACACCTTCCATTGCACCTCCATAATATGCTCAATAGTGGTTTCAACAACAAATTCCAATTAAGTTACAAGACAATATTGACATCCTTCTATTCAAAGCCAAGATTGAAACCAAACGATTCCTTTCTTGGATTCTATAAATAAAGTCATACTGATTAGTCAATCACCTCTGATGCTAAGAAGATCACCTTCATAGTGTTTAATATTTCCATTATGTTTGTTCATTGGTAGGAAATCTTCAATATGCAATGTCTACAATAGTGCATTCTAATTGAATCATGGAATAATATTTTTGAGACATTAAATAAGGAATACTAACATATCTATCACTTTGAATATCAATACATTAATTACCAACAACTATGTTAGTGTAATAATTAGTTAGTTGAAGACTACACCAATAGATTACATGACTACTATGTTCACTTTAAAGAGAAATTGAGTGAATAAAATAAGGTGTTAAAGTAAATAAACAAAATATCAATTTATATCTGCATGAAGATGGAATTCTTGATTTTTGACACTTTGGGTCAAGCCCATAAAAACACAAAAAATATTTAATCCAAGGTAAATATTAAGTAATGTCTCACATATTCATCCAACACTGCACACAAGGGCCAACCCCCATATAAATCATCATTGTAGTATTCTACACATAAGTGGATCATATATCACAAAGTAGAGAATAAAAATAATATTATATAGAACTTAAAATATCATCATCCCTCTACCTCAGACAAAGACAAGAAGAAGTCTTGTGATAAGTGGCACTATATGATTGTTCATCCACCCATAATGACTTTGCATGTTGTGAAAAATAACCCTTACTTGTGTAGTCAACATCAGAACTTCTACCACTAGAAAACACTAATCTATATGACTCTTATCTAAGCACCAAAACCACTATGATCAACACCTCCAATGAGTGTGAGAGTCTCTTCTATGCCAATTTATAGGAAAAAATTCAGCCACCTCATGTCACCATTGACAATGATAGTCATAATAACATCATTGCACATTCCACAACACAATTCCTTCATCTTTCCACTATTGCAAAACACAAGCCATATTAACTGGGGTATTTTTACCAAGGGAAGGATATATAGGTCTGATGACAATGCACTTTCAAGTAAAAATTCAATCTTATGGAGGATAATGTCATTTATGGTATTTTACCTTTGGAGGTCTATGACATCTTATTGGGAATACCATATTTGTATGACTATGAGGTATATCTCTGTCTAAGCCACAATGCTAGACTATTCGTGGGAAAGATTTCTTATATAAAATATTTGAGTTAGCACCCAAAACCAAAGTCACCTTGGTCTCTACCATGTAATGACACAAACTTATCTCACATGTGCATAAGTTCATGTTGCTCATGGTCCATCTTGATGCACCCATAGAGAATAAAAATTAGATCTTGTAACAAACACTATGCACTTAATGTCATATAAACAAAAACATTAAAATTTATTGAATTAACATAATGAATTCTTCATATATCCTTAATGCATTTGAACACACTATGTAGTAAATCACCACAATTATCTAGTTCCTTAATACCCTCTTCTGAAGAACCCACTATACCACAAATTAGTTTGGGAGAATGGGGAAGTTAAGTGTCAAATATAAGAGATATTAAATCAAGGATAAATTATTCATAGGTCTTATAATTATGGGATTTTGATATTCCTCATACCCAAGAAGGATAGATCCAGATGACTTTACATAGACTATCACCCACTAAAAAATATCAGTAAAGAATCAATAACCATTGCCATGCATTGATTACCCCTTCAATTAGCTTTGATGTGCACAATACTTCACTGAGATTGACTTGAAGTCAAGTTACCATCATGTACCAGTCCATACTAAAGGTGTATATAACACAACCTTCAAGACAAGGAAATGATTGTGTGAATGGTTTGTTATCCCTTTTGGCCAAACTAATGCACCAAATACATTAATGCACATGATGGATGATCTACTTAGGAATTTTCTCAACTCCTTTTTCATCACCTAATTGTATGAATTTGTCATATTTAATAATACTTTGGAGGGGCATATGGAACATGGGTTATAATTCAAATTTGAAAAGTGTACATTTATCTCTACATAAATCTAGTACCTAGACTATGTCATTGATCTTGTATGCATTCATGTAGACCTAGACAAGATCAAAGTGATCCAAGATTATCCTATTTTGTGAAATATTATAAAAGTGAGGAGTTTTATTTCACTCAGTATATTATACTATAGGTTCATCCTTAGTTTATTAAACCTATCTTGGTTGCTCAGCTATAAAACACTTGTAAAATCCACAATTAAAATAATTCACAATAATGTGCTTTGGAGGTAACCAATTAATGCCTCTATGTAGAGCTTGTTCTCACAATGATAGACATTACACACTCATTAAAAATTCAAAGAAATGCCTATGAATATGCACTAAAATCAATACTCATAGGACATGGAGACACGATCACTTGTTACCTAGAGACATTCAATGACACGATGCAACTATAATCAAAATATGATAAGTAATTGAATGTTATTATATAAGAAATAAAAAAATGTTTCCACTACATTAGAAAGAAAGAGACAATTTTTCATTTTCATCATAAGACACTTCAAATATTACAAATTCATATTATGTTAGAGAATGTGTGACACATGAATAAGATGACTTACCTGTAACACTTACATCTCAAGATAAAGCACAAGAAATGAAAGGCAAAAAAAGCTACAAATTGTCTTAGCTAACTATCAATTCAGGTACTCAGGATAGTTATGGACATGTGTGGACAGAACTTCATAGTTCAAGTATTCATCTAATCAATTGATTAGGACTTACCAAACACTTACATAAACCTTGTGTAAGGTAAACAAGTTTTTGAGTTCTATTTTTTGAACTATATTCTATATAATCATGGGAATATATTTTTTTTAGTGGTTTAACTCATTAATGACTCAATTTTGAGGCATACTATGACAAGACCTCAGGACATTTTATTATGAAAAATACTCTACTTGCATTATAGTCTCACTTATACTGCACACACACGTACATAAACATGGAGTGCCACATCAAGTTTTAAATTCATTGTTACATAAAATAACCCATGAATAAGAAGCTAGGAATGTACATATTAATTTCAGTTCTATTTACAACATTAGAATATATCATCATGGATTTCATGATTGGGATTCCTATGATTAAATGCTAGCATGATGTTGTGTTTGTCGTCATGGACATATTTTCAAATATTAATATCATGGTAAGTCGTTAAAAATATATTGACATAACTTGAACTATTCAAGACTTATTCAACCATGTTTGTGTTCAATTTTGACTCCCAACATCCATTATTTTTTACTTAAATCCACCCTTTATAAGTCAATTTTGGAAAGCGTTGTGCGACTTAATGGGAATGTAGTTAGATCGGTCAATGGCCTTTCATACATAAATAGATGGAAATAAAAAAAATTGTCAATATTGTACTTTTTCATCTTCTATGAACTTAAAATGGTGTGCATGCTCATATATAAGATGAAAATATTTTATACATTCAACATGCCTTTAACAAATGTGCTTCATAGTTCTATAGGGCATAGTCTATTCTAAACACGTATTGGGTTTCAAACTTTGACACCTTTGTAAATCTCTTATAGTGCACCATCTAGCATTGATTCACAAAAAATAATAGTAAATATTAAAGGATGAGAATTTTTTACTCAACATCCAATATATTAATCATCAAGTTCAACAAATTATCTCATGCACATAGGAAAAGTACAAAGAGTGTTATGCCAAATGTCATACACCTCATCTATTTTAATTTGTAAGTAAAATATGGTTACATCTTTAGAAGTAATTCTTAAAATATCCACACATAAATATCAATCCTTTGTTCTATGGTCCTTACTCAATTTTGTATGCATCTAGTGAGAATTCTATTATTGTTGATCTTCCATCATATATGGGAATATACCAAAACATTAATGTGGAGATTATTATGCCTTACACTCCTCCAATTTTTGATCCATTAATGACATAACAAACTTCCTCTTTAGATCCCAAACACGTACATCCTATAGTGATGGAAAAAATCATCGAAGTTATAGACATATGTACCTATCATGTCACACATCAACTTTTTTTAATATTCAAAGTGGCACAATATGATGAACAAGTTAATTGGTACAAATCTTAACAAATTCAAGTGCACTTCCACCAACTACACATCAATTCAATGGAGACCATTTCTCTTCAATAAATATTTAATGATAAATACATAAATCTTATGCATGAATATTGTTCATACTCCTACATTGAAGTCCAATGCTTGATCATATATTTTCATGCCTATATCACCCTTGATCACATCTTATGAACTCCTTAGATTGAATTCATGTGCATCTCACTAACATCTATTCACATACTCACATGTTCACTCCTATCTTCACTTTATTACATCCACATGTCATCATAATCTAACCATGTGGTTTATCAAGTAAAACATTTTATCCAGTAATTTGTCAGTTAGACCATTAGTCACCAGCCACTTAGATGTTCAACTAATGTCTAACAAGAAAGATGAAATGACTTATAAGTATATTATTTGTGATTGATAATAGTTTTAATTTCTAATGTGTTATTATATAAATATGTAACATATTCATCCATCTAAAATTTTGATGCCATACACAATCAAAACATAAAAAGGATGCTTTTCATTTATACTCCATAACACATGTTTTAACACATTGTACCATTTTCAATATTCATTAATATTGAATAGAAGTTACATTTTATAAAATTATATGACTTATGATCCATTATTATTATTATTATTATTATTATTATTATTATTATTATTATTATTATTATTATTATTATTATTATTATTATTCAATACTCTATGTCCATTCACTCTATAGAGCTAAACTCAATTTTTACCCATACACTTGGTCCTTGGGCCTGCAATGTGGATAATTGACATTTCTAAAACTTTATTGGAATAATTCAATTTTAAGAATGAAACATATGTATAGATCCTAGTTGAAGTGGTGTAATTTTCATGTCAAATATTTATTATTAAAACACTTGAACTCACCTCCAATGATCAAAATCATTGTGGTGTTTACTAAACAATATTTTCAAAAAACTCATCTCTCTCACATAAAATGTTTTACTACTCATGGTGTAGCTAGATGAACTTTGGATAGAGAAAATTATGCATTCAAATTTTACCAAAGAAAATAAAAAACCACCGTGAAATATAAATTTGGTAAGATAATGGATCAATATGGAGACATATTTGAAGAGCCAAAGTGTCTACCAACACATTGTGTAATGAATCATCTCATAAATTTCATTATTGGATCCCCTCTTCAAAAATATCAACTATATCATAGGCCATTTTTGATAATTGTGAATTATAATTCCATATGAAAATATTCTCGATCAAAATAATTTTAGGCCTATCTCTTCTCCTTTTGGGATATAAGTAATCCTTATACCAAATAAATGTGGTACATTAAATTTGTACATTAACTACCACGCACTCAAAAACATAATGGTGAAGAATAAGCAACCAATATCATGCATTTATGCCCACATTAACCATTTTTTAGGTTCACAATACTTCATCAAAAATTACCTTAATTCATACTATCATCATGTACCAATCCACAATGAATAAATTTGGAAGATAACTTTTCAATATGGGGGAAGGATTGTATGAATGGTTGGTTATGGCTTCCAAATTTACTAGTACACAAAAAACATTCATCTCCTTGAGGGATGACCTTATTTAACCCTTAATCAACCCATTTTTCATCATCTACTTGTATTACATACTCAATTTTTTAAGACATTGGAGGATGATTTTGAGAACATATTTCATCTCTTAGACACTTGCACCAACAAAAGTTACAAGGTAACTTAGGAAACTTTAAGTTTGTCATTAAATAGACTTAATATTATCACTACATCAATGAAATTACACACATCCATGCATGTACTTATAATATCAAGGAAATACAAATGATATTCAAAATCTACACAATCTCTTTTAATTGAGGAGTTTCCATGGATTTGTGAACTTATTCTATACATTTTTTCTCATTTTTTTGCACATAACATGGTCTCTTAGTCAGATCATCTATGCTAAAGTATAATTAAATTATATATATGAATAACAATGATATTTTATGAAATAAATAAATTCAAATACATGACATTTACTTTGAAAATATTCTTCATTTCCACTTGTTTGAAATTCACACAGATGCATTGACTATGGCCATGGAAAAATTCTCACACATCATTCACATCTAGTCTCCTATCATTCAAATATAGTTATAATCATGGTTTACTGATACTCCACCTATGTTAAATATTTTTACACGTTCATTCAAGAAATTTATAAATGGAACCACTAAATATTAGGTAAAGAAAAAATCATCTAGTCTAATCATAAGATGGTTCATTTTTTACACATATAAAGTAACTTGCAGAATAAAAATAAAATGAAGTTGATATCATGAATTAATTACATATAGGGATAAATCATAACAAATAAAATGATAATAAAGACAAATATATGCCACATATTTACTTAGTTGACAACCAATATACAAGCTAATCAAAGTTATATATATGTTCACCCACAACTTTTATAATTAGGTATATCTATACTTAGTAGACTATAAATTTGGAGAATATTATAATACACTTCTGTAGGATGTATAGGTTCTCAATTTTTACATGTCTAAAAAATGTTTACACAATATTAGACATATATATGACCATGATGGTGCACCTTACAAAATACTATTCTATGAGGTTCACTATGAAAAGATATGTTAAAACTTCAACATTAATAAGATATTAGAAACATTAAAAAAATGATTCTATTGAACTCATAAGCACATGAAAATTTAGCACCACATCAAGTATTGTATTATTTTTTGCATTGCTAAGTCAAAGAATAAGATTCAAGTACTTTACACAACTCTTTAGGTTCTATCCAAGCCGTGGGAAGCCATCAACATGGATTTCATGAATAAACTTCTTCTGATAGATTTATATAATGGCACGATGTTTGTGGTAGTGGATATATTTTCTATTGAAGCCTTCATATTTTCCTATAATACAATAATTATCATATAAGAAGCCACATGCTCTTCTTTCAAACATGTTTGGGTTCATTTTGTCCTATCGATATCCATTGTTTTTAACTGGAACCTATGGTTGTCTAGCCTCTTTTGGAAAGCGTTATAGGATATGATGGATAAATAATGGGAATGATTTGCCAATTTTCATCTCTAAATAGTTAGAAAAATAGGAATTTTAAACTAAAAACATGTAGATTCGATGCTTAACTAAAAAATGTAGATCATGCACTCGGGATGATAATGTATTTTAAATTCAACATACATATACCAAAGCTTCATAGAACTATATAGGGTATAGTATATTTGAGACATGCCTTAAGTTGCAACTAGTGTCTCCCATAGACATAGCCTACTACACGCCATTTGACATAGGGTTTCACTAATAAGAAATAGAAGTTGACAAAGAAATCATGTGTTTAAAACACACTAAGGGAATTAACCACCAATTTCATTAGATACTCTCAACCAAAACGATAAAGTAAAATGAGTGACATGATGCACACAAAACACCACCTGAATTCAAGGTGGGTGATAAACTTTGGTTTCATCTTTAAAAAAATGTTTCAAGAGACTAAACAAAAAGATCAATCCTTTACACTATGGTCCATATAACATTTTAATTAAAACTACAGAGAACATATTTATTCTTGAACCATTGTAATGTACTTCTATTTGCATCTAGTATTCAATGTGGAACTTTTCTAGCCTTACTACCCATATTTAATTGAGCTAGAAAAAAAGAAACATAATTTATATTTGGATCTAAAATAATTGAAACTATAATTAAAAGATCTATTTATTAAATTGTAAACAACATATACCCACCAAGGCATATGTTGTTTATTTTGAGTGGTCAAGGATGGAAAATACATTGAACAAGTAAAACCTTATGAAAATTTACATTTAATTTTTTAGGGCAATTAGAGATTTAATTAGGACCATTGTTCCTTAAAAAGAGTGTTTGATTTATGTGTATCTTTTATGTGGGTCTTTGCACTCCTCAAAAGGACTTTGAGTTCTACATACTTATAGCATCTACTTTAACACATCAAACCCTATGGTATCTAGATAATTTATTGCATAACCATGTAATAAAAATGTATTATGTAAACATATTATACACCTCACCTCCGCTATATGACCTTAAAACATTGTCCAACACTTTCGTATTCCATGCAATACCTTTGTGTACTACCACATCACCACATAAGCTAACACACATGTCCTTTACACTACATATCAATATCCACATGTTAGATGCATACTCATAGATGATATATTGGATGGAAATTTCATTATCTACACCATGTCAGAGACCCTATTAGTGAAACTAAATACCTGGAAATCCAACCACCACACCTACAAGAATACCAATCATTACTTAACCAAAGGATGAATTGATACTCCCTTTTTAATTATTATCCTTAGTAACTACATTATTAAAATCATTGATGTAATGTATATGCCCAACCCATAATGGATTAGAGGTTTCAAAGATTAGAAGGACCAAATAAGAGTTTTTTAATCATTTACTATGTATTTAATGTTCACGCATATGTGTAACTTTTGATTCTTTTAATTTTATATAGATTAATTTGAAGCATTCCCCTTATGATCATAACTTATATTTAAAGACTTATTGAATATTGTACAGATCTATACTTTTCCTTATTTTAAATATTGAATAAAAGTTACACTAGTTTGAAAATACTTCCACATTCAAAAGTTTGGCTAATTTATTATTGTTTATTATTCATTTTTTCATTCTAAAACTTGTAAATTTTGACAAAACACAAATTTTCCACCAAATCAACATCATGTGCCCCTTGGTTAAAGAAAATGCTATATATATAATTTTTTAGTTTTTCCCTAAAAGTCACAAACACTTCTATCATCCTAGAAGCCTCTCCCAAAATGTGTGCTTTGAAATGAGGCATATACATACATCAAAGTATGATTGACATCATTATAGAAAATTATGAAAAAGTGGAGTCATATATAAAATATGTGAATTATTCAAAAATGTTTTTCAAATAAATATAATTTCATGAATTGCAATAATTGAAGCATATGTAAAAAATAAGTTTGTTGAAAGAGATTCATTTTTTGTTAAACAAATGTAATTCATATGTAAACACTATAATAATAAATTAAAATTCCTATAAGATATATATATATATATATATATATATATATATATATATATATATATATATATATGGATTTTTTAAAATTTTAAGCCAACACAATTAGTAAGTGTAACACCATAACCTACAACCTTTGCCAACATCTTCTTATTTTATGCTAAAATAGGAGCTTTGGTCTAACATCTTCCTACTTTATGCCAAAATAGAAGCCTTGAGACCAGACACATAAATCCATAAAATCATAATCAAAATTCAATTTATGTCAGATAGTGTTATTTAAAATGCCCTAGAAACCATATACTATGGTTGTGTCCTAAAAGAAAATATTTCTAAGGGATGTGGGAATCATGATTTAGGTAAATAATATTAATAGAAAAATTAAATATGGGTTGATCTCTTTTAGGCTCCAATCCACGACAAAGAGCTATGTAATTATACTATTATCATGAGACTATGACCAAAAACAAAAACAAATGGAATAACGACAAGTAGATCAAGTTTATTTAGTGTTAAAAAAAACATAAGGTAATATTTAAGTGAAACTATAAACCAAAAATATATAGTAATATCAATAACAGCATGGACTCATTATATCATCTTCCATGGCTAGGTTTTTTTTTCCCAACTCAGGAAATAAAAAGTGTGGACAAGCTGAATTCATTATTGAGTTTTTTCTATATGAAAGTGTGAAAACCCATTAACTCAAAAATAAAATGTCATCAAGCCAAAATATTCATAGCAAAGATGGCATCTAATATTTCCATTTTCATTTGAAAGTTAAAGGTGAATGTCCTCTCGAAGAAGAATAATATAGTAATAAATATGTGATGAATATAAAAACAATCAACAATTTTTTTTTTCATTTAGAAAAACATCTAAGACCCTAAAAGAACTCATATGATAGGATATTTCCTTCCTTAGCCATCTCCTCTATGGGAGTTAGAGTGAAGGCTCAAGCTAGAAGGTTCAAGGACTTTGATATTTCATTATTTTATCTTCTTCTAAATTATTATTCATTCTTCTTTATCTTCAAAATTTATTGTATTATGACTGACATATGTAAAATATAATCAATTTAATGGGTTAAAAATTGAGAGAATAAAATATCCTTTAAGAAAAAATAAACTTTAAATCCAATGAAGCACCAACTTCCTCTTGATTAATCATGACAACGATATTTAGTCAAAAGGCCATTGAAATAGACAGAAAATTTTTCATAGCGATCAAATAAATCTAGATACAGAAGCATTCGGAGGGGTCAAAAAAACCTACTTTGAAATACTGATATTTTCAAAGGCCAATAAAATCAATTTTTTTTCTCACATATTAGTTAATAAAAATATGAATCAAGATCCAATTGAACTTTGCATGTCTAAAAACAACTTGTTTATTTCTCAGTTCTATCTCAAACTCTCGAATCAAATCATATATCCATCAAAATCTAATTGACTTAATAAATAAAACAACCATAGTCCTTTAATACTTAAATAATTTTAGGGTAAGGTTTTCATCAAACCAAAAATAAAATAAAAATAGAATAATAAAATGTTATATTTACTGCTTCTTGTTTTATTTTAATCATACATTGTTATTTTGATCTCTAATGTGGTAAGTATATTTGTTTTCTCCCTTTTAATCTAGATTTGATATAGTGATCTTGATTGATTGTTGGACAAGCATTTTTAATTTCTTGGCCTTCTCTCTCTTCTTCTATATTTTCATAATCCCAAAACATATCTTTTACATACTTCTAAATATGCCTTACTACCCAAAGCTAAATATGCTTATTCAACTGATCTTAAAATTGATTATTCTACTATAAGATCCGCATTAATTATACAAAGTAGGCCCACATTGGTTGATAGGTTTTGTTTGGGCATGGACCATCAAAACCCATAAACCTAATATATCATGATCATTATATTAATTGAAGAACACTACTATATTTAATATTATTTGTGCTTCAATTTGAATCAAAAATTTCTAATAAATAGATGGTGTTTCTTATTTTTTGCATCAAAACTTTTTAAAGGTATCGTATTTACACTAAAAACTAATAAAAAAATCATAAATCGGTAACTATGTGGAGCCACACCTATGCAAACATGGGGTCTAATCCATCCGGTTCCCATTATAAACCTGAGGCTCATAAAAATTCACCACTTCTTGTATAGAAGGTTAATCGAGGGGTTTTTCCCAAGATTTATTAGAGTGGGCAATATTATCATCCTTAATTACTTATATATATATATATATATATATATATATATATATATATTGAAATTTTAATTTTAAAATTTTTAATATAAAGTTTTCCTACTTATTATCATTTTTTTTATAGAAATTCAATTTAATATACATTCAATTGTGAAGAAAAAATTATCTTTAGAGATGCATAGTTGACTAAACATTTGAACTCTATTTTTACATAATTCTCCTTTTGTTTCAAAATACCTATAATTAAAATAATAATTTAATCATACATAGTTTAAAAATTTGATATGTGAATTAAATCTAAAATAAATTGTAGAGGCCATAGCCTATCCTAAAACATAGTTTTTATTTTCATTTTTTGGGTTAATTAATGATTGTTTGTGAATATAACTTGGGTATACTTTTTCTTATTAAATATCCTTTTCCAACTAGGCAAGCATCTAACCATATGGGTTAGGCATCTATTATCCTTTGCCAAACGGGTAAGCATCTAACCATACATGTTAGGCATCTATTATCTTATGCCAAATTGGAAAGCAGCTAACCATACAGGTTAGGCATCTATTATACTTTGCTAAATAGGCAAGCATCTAACCATATGTGTTAGGAATCTATTATACTTTGCCAAATAGGCAAGCATCTAACCATATGTGTTAGGCATCTTAAAAATAAGTAGTTTATGCTCTGGCCAGAGACTTAACTCATTGGGATCAATTGGATCCTGAGTCACTCACTATTCACTGCTCATCTTTACTATATAATCACTAAGGTCACCATAATAGGAGTGTAAAACATATAACAAATAGTCGCATTCTACCTCAGAATTTGGCCTAAAGCCTCAAGAACTATGAGAATCCAAATGAGATCCTTCCAAGTACATTATAGAATTATTATCTTTGCTTTGTTTATCTAAACTAGTGTCTTACTATAATGGTCTTACATTTTCATTTAAATTTAATCTTGTTTAGTGCACAATCTCAACCCCATCCTAATCACCTATGTACTAAAATCATCCTTCTCTTCTCAAACTATCTAGATACTTGCTTTCGAATAGGATCAAAGTGTAGTATGCATATAGTTCTATTTTATATTCTAATTTTCATGTAAACTATACATCTAGGTATGCAACCCTTTCTAGGGCCTAGTTCCCCAAATAGTTCCTCTATGATAGCTACGTAAATGGGAGCATAAAAAGTATCAGTTTAAGTAATCGAATACTTATTTTACTAAACTAACCCAAATCTTAACAAGAAATAGAATTTAAAATTTTCAAGCTACATCCACTTTCCACTTTTATTTACATGAAAATTATTTTTTGATCCTTGCTTTAGACAACCATCCATAAAAATTTTGTTGTCAAGGTTTTGTTATCTGAAAGCCATATGGTTGGTGGTTTCTTGATAATAATTGGTTTAACATTTTTAATCTAAGTTTTTATTTCTTCTTTTCAGTGGTACTGAGTTTTGAGTAAGAAATGTAATTTCTCCATTTTTATTTTATAAGTTCACAAGTTAAAATAATTTAAGGTAGTTCAAATTGTTTTCTTATCTAAATTACTGTTGTTGACCAAGAGGGATTATCCCACCCCTTGGTCTTAATTACATGACATGGCTCTTATTTCTCCCTAATAGATTATAGGAATGATGCCCAGATGTCATTGTTGTAGCTATGTTAGGATATGGATGAACTAGCTCAAGCAGGATGGTATCACCCATAAATATGAGCCAAAGGCACCACTTAATATTGAATGCTACGTAGTTTTGTTTAACCTTAAATTCTTGGTCTAAGTTAAGATTTTAAAAGTAAAGAATACTTGAAGTGAACTATTGCATGTACATTTTAAATCAAATTCTTGAGTATAAAGGTAGAAAAATTAATCTATAACATGATCTTCTAGTTTATTTATTATATCAATTTTCAAAAATGACATTTTGGACAATTACATATTTAGTCTACATAGGTAAACTTTTCTAAAAAATAATATATACACATAGATTTTAAGAATGCTATTTTGAACTTGAATTTAATGTTAAATAAAACTTTTATATGCTTGAAATGAGGGCTATGAAATTGAGAGTTAAACCCTAGAATGAAGAATATTTTTTTTCATACTATTCTTAATGATAAAAAAATTCATCATCAAAGCTCAACACAATCAAAGTAAGGGTCTGCTTGAAATATTGTTTTATGACAACTTAGATTGATTTATGGTAATTTCATGTATCTAATCAATATTATCACAATATAGGTTTACGCATGTAGCTTTATAGACTAGATCAAATGTATTTTATAAATTTATAACTAGGTACATAGAAAACAAAATTCATTTATTTAATGCCATATTCTACTCTTTTCACCAAACTGGGTATAGAGATCATGTTAATATTTGTAAATAAATACATAATGTAAAATCGTATATATCAACTAATATTAAATGAACTCATATTGATATATGTTATATGTATCGTGAATATCTGATTAATTTATGACATTATTGTTTGCTATACAATCATTTACTTTCCCTATTAACAAGTAGCATTATCATTTTGTTTCTAGTAATGCAAAAATCACTCTATTCTAGTTTTCTAAAAATAAATACATTATATTTTCCTTACAATTTAAATAAAATATTATATTTAATTCATAATTAAATAAAACACTGTATTTACCCTTATATATATATATATATATATATATGTATATATATATATATATATATATATATATACATATATATATATATATATATATATATATATATATATATATATGTATATATATATATATATATATGTATATATATATATATATATATGTATATATATATATATATATATATGTATATATATATATATATATATATGTATATATATATATATATATATATATATATATATATATATATATGTATATATATATATATCTGATGCCTAATGAAATCTGTGACTAAATTAGAATGTGGTTCCACTTGAATTGAAACAACTAAGATAAAAATATGTTGGTGGTGTTTATGGATGTGGAGATAATAAAGACTATGTGAAGTCAATGGAGAAGGCATTAATCCACTATTTCTTTCCCTTCAAGTTCTAATCTTCTTCCTCTTCTGCTCAGATATCACCAATTTCCTTCTTTCCTCATTTCTTCTTTAAGTATTAGTCTAATGTCCTCTTCAAACATCAATCTACTCTATGTATCGATCCCACTCCCTTCTTCCTTCTACGTGTCAGTTCCTCCTCTCCCTTACAAGCATAATTGCACTCATTAAAAGCATTGATACTTCTCCTCCAAATTCAATGTCGATCTCCTCTTTTCTGCTCTCTTGATCCACTAACCCCTTGTATTGTTTCCCTACTGCTCCTCCTTGTCATGTCGGTCCTCCTTGCTTCTCTTAAAACATGGGTCAATCCTTTTCTTTCCCTCTTCTGTGTCTATCTCCCCCTTCTATTTTTCTCCTCTCCCTGTTAATAAGGCATCGATCTATATTTATACACTTTCCATGTGAATTTTCCTTCATTAATAGCTTTTGATTATTTATTTATGTAAAAGTCAAAATGGTAGTGGTGCATGGCTAAATCATGACTTAGAGTGGTGATGACTAAAGGAATTAAATATACACTAAGAGGAGGTGGTAGTTCCTTTTGTGTTACCTGAGTTAAATTGGGCGATGATGGAGTGGTTAAATTCAAACTGAAATAATAGTTATTTTAAAACCAAAAGTTTATAATTGTTCCTCCCCCATGTGGTATGGTAGAAGGGTTAGTTAGCACACGTTATCAAATTTCCATGCATGGTGTATTTATTATGTAGGTTGAGGGCTTAGAAAAATCTAATTTTTTAAATTTTTTTGTTAGGTATAAGCTAAATATAGTTAATAAACTTTAAAATTATTTATGAAAAAACAATTAATTAATAATCTAAAAATTATATACGAAAGAAATGATTTATTTGTAAGTTCTAGAGTTTAAATAAAAAAGTTCCTTTTATTAAAATAAAATAGCCTTTGACATATTTATGTGATATTATCAAATAGATAATATTTTCCTCATGTGGTGATTAATTATTATTTTTATTGCAATGAGAGTAATGGAAAAGACTAAACATTCATCTCATTAAACGTTTCCTTTGATCATAGTTTGTAAATTATAACATTGTATATATTTCTATGTAAGGAAAATAAATTTAATATTTTAACAATTTAATTTCCTAACTTTTGGAATTTGAAAATAAAATTAAATTTGTACCTTGCTTTCTACGAAAACCCTATCGATGACTTGATAGAGTTTTAAAATCAACACAAGAGTTAAGTTATCTCGAAAATCAACTCATCCTAACATAAAATACTAAATGAGGTCCAAATCAACTTAAATTATGAGCATGAGTCTATAGTGAGGGAAGAGAGGTCACAACATCCTCCCCTCCTTAAATTATTTATTGTCTTAATGCACTACAAAAGTTTGATTAAGTTCATAAATTTTAAAATAAAAATTAAAACATGTTTTTCATTTCTTTGGTGTCCTTCCAAGATGCACTTCCTTCACCATATTGATCCAATTGTACCTTGCACTGATCAACCTATCTATTGTGCAATTGGTATCGGTGCCTCTCCAACACTTTTTATGGGTATATTGTTCTTTTGTTGGGTTCTTGGACCTGTAAAGCATTCCAGTTTAAAACGTGTTTATTATCAGGCACATATTTCTTAAGAAGTGACACATGGAAGACATCATGAATGCGACTTAGCTATGGTGGTAAGGCCAATGGATATTCTATTGGGTTGATTCTCTCTAGGATATCAAAAGGTCTTACAAAGTGAAGAGCTAACTTTGCCTTTTTCCTAAAGGTTATGAAACTTTTGTGCAATCTAACCATTAAAAACACCTTGTCACCAATCAAGAATCTTCTCTAAACTCTCTTTCTATATGAATATCTCTTTTATCTATTTGACGCTTCCTTCAACCTCCACCTTATTACTTTCATATATTCCTCTATGTCTTTGAACATTTCATGACCGATTACTATTGTATCCTCAAGGTTATCTTAGCTAAGTGGTGTTCGATAGCTTCTCCCATATAAAGCTTCAAATGGAGCCATACCTAAAGATGTTTTAAATGAGTTATTATATAAAAATTTTACCAATGGAAGACAAGTCTTCCATTTGGTTTGTTGATCCATATAGTACATCCTTAGGATGTCTTCTACAACTTGATTTGTCATTTCTATTTGCCCATCCATCTTAGGATGAAATGCAGAGCTAAAGTTCAATTATAGATCTAAGTCTAATTGTAGGGTCATCAAAAACCTTGAATTAAACCTAGAATCTATATATGATATAATATTTTTTATAAATCCGTGCAATCTAACCAGTTCCTTCATAAATCAGTTGGCTAAGGTTGATGCATCATTAGTCAAGTTCCTAGGTATGAGATGTGCCACCTTAGTAATCTTGTCGATTACCACCATAATAACATCATGCTTTTAGGGTGTCATAGGTAATCCTTTTAAGAAATCTATACTAAAAACTTTCCATTTATATTGTGTAATTTTATGCAGATATAAAAGTCCTACAAGATGACGGTGTTCTGCTTTAACCCTTTGACATTCCAAGCATCATGATACATATAATACTATATCTCTTTTCATCCCTTGCCAAAAGTATAGTTTCATAAGATCGGCATATAGTTTTTTTACCCCTAGATGACTTGAGTGGGGTGCATCATGATCTTCAGTCAAAACTATCTTCCTTAATTCTTCTACATCTAGAACATAGATCTTATTCTTATACTAAAGTAAAACCTCACCATCCAAGGTATATCATTTAGTTCTTGGGTCTTTTAAATTTTTTCTATGATTATTCTCACTTGATTATACCAAGGATCTTTCTTTTGTCCTTCCATTAGTTTTCCTTTTAGATTAAATCTAAGCATGTTATATTCATCAAGTATCTTCTCCTACTCAAAGAATTGACAACCCTATTCTCTTTCCCTTGATATACTCAATTTCAAAATCATACTCACTCAAGAACTCCAACCACCTTCTTTACCTAGCATTTAGATTGGGTTGAGTGAATATGTACTTTAGCCCTTGATGGTTAGTTTTTAGTTCAAAAGGTTTCCCATTAAAGAAATGGCTCCACTTTTGTAAGGCATGAACAATTTCCACCAATTTTAAATCATGAGGGGCATAATTTGCTTCATAAGTTTTCAATTTCCTAGACTCATATGCAATTACACCATCATTATGAATGAGTACTCCTCCCAATCTTTTGATGGATACATATGTTACAACCATGAAATGTCCATTCAGATTGGGTACCTTCAAGATGGGTGTCATTGTCAACTTTTCATTCAAAATCTAGAAAGCTTTATCACATTGAGTTGTCTATATAAACTTCTTACCATTCCTTTGCAATGTCATAATCGGGTTAGCGATCGTAGAAAAAACTTCAACAAATCTCTTATAATATCCTGATAACCCCATGAAAATCATTAATTTTGATATTTTCTTGGGGATTGGCCATTTCATTATTGCCTTTATCTTGTTTGGATATATTACAATTCATTCTCTGGATACGATGTGGCCTAGATAGTGGATTTCCTTCTAAAGAACACACATTTAGACAACTTCCCATATAGTTTAAGTTCTCTCAACCTTTAAAGAACCTATTGAAGATGTGCTAAGTGCTCTTCCTCATTTCCAAAGTATATCAGAATGTCATCTATGAACACTAAGATGAACTTATCTAGGTAATTATGGAACATGTTTTTCATTAAGTTCATAAATGCTAAAGGAGCATTTGTTACCCGAAATCATACTACAGTAAACTCGTAGGGTCAATATCTAGTACAAAAAGTAGTTTTTGGAATATCCTCCTTAATTATTAGTTGACGATACAATGATCAAAGGTTTATCTTCAAGAAAACTATTTCTCCTTTCATTTTCTCAAAAAGGTTTTCTATTTGAGGTAGGAGATATCTATTTTTAATTGTGACCTTATTCAAAATTATATAATCAATGCATAATCTTAGAGTTTCATCTTTATTTTAAACAAATAAGACTGGCACTCCCCAAGGAGACACACTTGGTCTAATCAATCCTTTACTCAAGAGTTCTAGCTAAAGTTTATGTTCCATCAACTCAATGGTGTTCATTCTATAGGGTGCTCTAGAGACTAGCTCAGTTCTAGGTAAAATATCAATTGAGAAATAAAATTATCTCTTAGGGGGCATTCTAGGTAATTCTTCAAGAAACACATCCTCAAATTTCCTTAGGAATGGATAGACTTATAGGGTTAGTTCATATTTTCTTTCATCTTTATCATCTATCATTATCATGAAAATTAGATTTCCTTTCCTTATCTCCTTCTTCAACTACATAACTGATATGGTTTCTACTTTTATGGGCGTATGGCCCCTTGATTAATGACCCATCTCCCCTTGTCACTATAACACCTAACCAACTTGATATAATAGTCTATTTCAGCTTGGTGATTGGTGAGCCAACTCATCCCTATTATTACATCATAGGCTCCTAAGGGTGCTAAAAATAGGTCTAAGCTTGTCTCAAAATTTGTAAATTATATTTTTTCCTTAGGTAGACATTGAGACACTTCCTTGTCTACCTTATCCCCATACTAGACCATCCATATGAAATCATGCAATTCATTGGAAGGGACATTTTTCCTACTAATTGTAGAGAAAAGAAACATTCTAATGAACTAGTATCTCTAAGAATTGAAATGGGTTTACCTAATAATATACATATAACTTCAACTAGTACATTATGGTATCTAATTTGGTGATACCTTATTACATCACTGATCCTTTGTTGTGGTCCCCTATAAGGCTAATTGGCCCTTATCTAACCATGTATCCTTGGGCAAACATAGGCAAAGTAATTTCCTTCAAAATCAAAACATCCTACTGATGGGCCTTTTGGTACTAGGTTCCTTAGGGCATCACCAAAAATATATAGAGGATACATTAGGCGATTGTAATTCCTTTGATCATTCATGTTATTATCTCTTCCCCTATTGTTGTACCTTCCAAAAGTATTTATATTATTCTGATTTGGTATGGGTGCTCTCCTTGTTGGATTTGTTCCTAGGTTTTTATCCACAACTTACTCTCTCTTGAAATCTAGTTTCCTTTTGAAGGCTATGTTTATATTATTGTTAAAGTTTTATATTTCCATAGCTAGTGCTTGCAACTTTTGTTCTTATTTGAGGGAATTTTCTATCGCTTTGTTCATGTTATCAGGGCTATGTATATCTACTTCTACTCATATGTTTGCATTCAATCCTAGGATGAACTTTCTAGTCTAATCTCTTTCATCCTTCTGGTACATGGGCACAAACTTAAGTAATTTGATGAATTTATCCCAACACTATTGGAGTGACATGCCTCCCTGCCTTAGGTTAAGAAATTCAGTCATCTTCTCATCAAAAAATAACTGGGGTAACCACCTCTTCCTAAAATGGTGATCAAGCTGATCCCAGTTCAAATTTTTCTTGGTTATTATGTTTAATTCCTTTGTGTTAGTCCACTAGTTAGCTACCTCTCCTACCAGTTGGTAGGATCCCCACAACACCTTAGTTGCATCATTATAGTTTCTCAAGTTTAAGTATTTTTCCATCTCATTTATCCAATTCTTAGCTCCTTCAACTAACTATTTCCCATCAAACTTAGGGGGTAAAATCTTTTTCAAATCCTTGCTTAGATCAAAAAATGGAACTTCAATTGTGGCAACTACAACCTCCATTTCATTAAATGGTGGTGGATCTTCTTTAGGTAGATTATCAAGGTTAGGTTTCATTACGTTTTCTATATTTTATTGCCTTGACCTAAGATCGTTAATCACCTATTCAAGTGAGTCTATTTTATCCCTTTGCTTTGTCAACAAATTAAAAATGGCATCTATCCTTAGTTCTCTATTTTCTGGAACCTATTATTCAACATTTTCATTATTGGGTTCAACGTATCTCACATTTTCCTTTCAATTCCTAGTTGATCATCTAGGTCTTACCATTTGGTTTCTTGATAGAAATAACACAATCCATTAATTTTTCATTCAAGATAATTGATAAGATAACTCTAATTTTCTCATACATTTTATTATTGATCACAGTCACACATAAGATTTGACAAAACGTAAGTATTTGATAATCTCATTCATATTTTTATTAAATATAACTCTTAAATTTATAGAGGATAAGATTTATGACTATAACATATAGGTGCCTATATAAAATTGATTCAAAATTCTTCTAAATAGAATCTTCTTCATCTAATTCCATTTCTTTGAGAACTTCATCTTCTGAGTGAACCACATATCGGTGGCATCATTTATATTCCTTGCATACTTCAGGGCTTATGTAAGGTGCATAAATACCTATTCTAAATGGAAAATATCTTATTCCTAAGGGCATCTTAAATAGACATTTTACTATAGGTTCAATCATAACTAATTTTGTTTTAACTGGCTCCACTTTCAAAGGTTTGAGTTTAATCAGGGTTGCAACTATTTTTTTTGAGTTAGAAGTGTAAATGGGTTATTTCAGAGAGGCGGGAAGTTCCATTTTCCCCTTTTTCTTTGTTACTTTTCCTTTTCTTTTTCTTGAATTTTTTTGATGATCCATGTTTGAAAAAATAGTTTTAACCAAATTAGCTTCTCATAGTTTTCATTTTTCTCAAAAAATTATCATCAATAATTAATCTTTTACTAAGCATAGGTTACAGTAAGTTTAAAGGCCTAGATTTCAAACCTAGGATCTAATAACACAATGTACATGCCATATCCTATAATAAAACATAGATTTTTTTTGTTTAATTAATGTTTGTTTATCAATGTAACTTGGGTGTACTTTTTCTTATTAGATATCCTTTGCCAACCGAACAAGCATCTAACTATATAGGTTAGGCATCTATTCTCTTTTCTCAAACATGCAAGCATCTAACCATATAGGTTAGGCATCTATTATCCTTTGTCAAACAGGTAAGCATCTAACCATATGGGTTAGATATCTTACATATGAGTAGGTTATGCTCTGGCCAGAGACATGACTCATTGGGGTCGACTAGATCTTGAGTCACTCACTATTCACCACTTTTCTCTATTAGATAAGCATCGAGGTCACTATGATAGGAGTATAAACTATATAATAAATAGTCTCATTCTACCTTAAAATTTAGCCTAAAACCTCAGGAATTATGATGATCCACTTGGATCCTTCTATGTATATCATAGAATTCTTATCTTTACTTTATTTATCTAAACTAGGGTCTTATTATAATAGTCTTGCATTTTCATTTAACTTTAATCTTGTTTAGCACAAAACCCCAACCCCATCTTAATCACCTACATATTGAAAGCATCCTTAACTTCCTAGATTGCTTACATACCTACATTTAATAGGATCAAGGTGTAGTATACATGTAGTTCTATTTTTTATTCTAAGTTTTATGTGAATTATAAATCTGTGTATGCATCCCTTTCTAGGGCCCAGTTCTCCAAACAGTTCCTCTGTGATAGCTAGCCAAATGAGAACATAAAAAGTATCAATTTAAGTAACTAGATACTTGTTTAACTAAAATAACCCTAAATCTTAACAAAAAATAGAATTTAACATTTTTAAGATACATCTCCTTTCCACTTTTATTTACATCAATAATTTTTTTAATCCTTGTTTTAGATAACCTAATCCATAAAATTGCTTTTGTCAAGGTTTTTTTAATCTGAGAGCCATATGGTTAGTGGTTTCTTGATAATAATTGGTTTAACATTCTCAATGTCAGTTGTTATTGTTACTTTTTAGTGGTATTGATTTTTGAGTAAGAAATATTCTCTCTATTTTTGATTCATAAGTTCACAAGTTAGAATCATTTACAGTAGTTCAAGTTATTTTTTTATCTTAATTATTATTGTTGACAAAGATGGATTATCAAACCCCTTGGTCTTAATGATGTGATATGGCACTTATTTCTCCTTGACAGTTTATAGGGATGATGCCTAGATGTCATTATTACAGATATGTTATGATATAGATGCATTAGCTCAAGCACAATGGCATTATTCGTAAATGTGACCTAGAGACACCACTTAATACTAAATGCTCTGTAATTTTGTTTAACCTTAAATTCTTGGTCTAAGTTGAGATTTTAAAAGTAAAGAATAATTGAAGTGAACTATTTCATGTACATTTCAAAGTAAATTATTGAGTAGAAAGGTAGAAAAATTAATCTATAACATGATCTTCTAGTTTAGTCCTTATATGAATTTTCAAAAATAATA
Source organism: Torreya grandis (assembly GCA_037957365.1). Classification (NCBI taxonomy): domain Eukaryota; kingdom Viridiplantae; phylum Streptophyta; class Pinopsida; order Cupressales; family Taxaceae; genus Torreya; species Torreya grandis. The sequence continues at coordinate 48,026 of JARHVA010005930.1, forward strand.
TTTTGGACAATTACATCTCTAGTTTACTTAGGTAAACTTTTCTAGAAAAAAAATTATACACATAGATTTTAGGAATGCTATTTTGAAATTGAGTTTAATGTTAAATAAATCTTTTATATGCTTGAAAGAAGGGTTCTAAAATTGAGGGTTAAACCCTAGAATAAAGAATCTTTATTGTCATACTATTCTAAATGATAATAAAATTTATCATCAAAGCTCAACAACAATCAAAGTAAGAGTCCGCTCAGAATATTATTTTATGACAACTTAGATTGCTTTATGCTAATTTCATGTATCTAATCAATATTCTTACAATCTAGGTTTACATATGTAACTTTACAAACTAGATCAAATATATTTCATAAATTTATAACTAGGTACATAGAAAACAAAACTCATTTATTTAATGCTATATTCTACTCTTTTCACCAAAAAGGGTATAGAGATCATGTTAATGTTTTTAAATAGATAAATAATGTAAAATTGTATATATCAATTAATATTAAATGAACTCATATTGATATATGTTATAACTCTATTGAATATTTGATCACTTTATTACATTAATGTTTGCTATAAAATCATTTACTTTCCCCAACAACAAGTAGAATTACCATTTTATTTCTAGTAATGCAGAAATCATTCTACTTTAGTTTTCTAAAACTATAAACATTATATTTTCCTTACAATTTAAACAAAATATTATATTTACCTTTAAATTAAATAAAATTATATTTACCCTATAATTTAAATAAAATATTATATTTATCCGGTGCTCGATGAAATCCTTGACTGAATTAGAATGTGGTTCCCCTTGAATTGAAACAACTAACATAAAAGTATGTTAGCAGTGTTTATGGACATGGAGATAACATAGATTACATGAAGGTAAGGTATAAGGTTGATCCACTATTGATCTCCCTCCGAGCAATGATCTCCTTCCTCTTCTGCTTAAACGTCATCAATTTCCTCTTTTCTTCCTTTCTTCTTAAGCGTCGGTCTACTACCCTCTTCAAATGTCGATCTACTCCAGGGATCGATCCCACTTCCTTCTTCTTTCTAGGCATCGTTCCACTCATTCAATGCATTGATACTTTTCCTCCAACTTTAGCATCAATCTCGTCTCTTACGTTCTCCCGATCCACTACCCCCTTGCATCTCTTCCCTACCGCTCCTTGTCACGTCGATCCTCCCTATTGCTCTTAAAATATGGGTCAATCCTTCTCTTTCCCTCTTCTACATCGATCTACCCCTTCTATTTTTTTCCTCTCCCTCTTAATAAGGCGTCGATCCATATTTATACACTTTCTATGCAAATTTTCCTTCATTAATGGATTTTGACTATTTCTTTATGTGGCAGTCGACATGGCAATGGTGCATGGCTAAATCACGACTTCGAGTAGTGATGACTAAGGGAATTAAATGCAAACTAAGAGGAGGTGGTAGTTCCTTTTGTGTTTCCTGAGTTAAAGTGGGCGACAATGGAGTGGTTAAATTCAAACTAAAAAAATAGTTATTTTAGAACTGGAAGTTTATAATTGTTCCCCCCGTGTGGAGTGGTAGAAGGGTTAGTTAACACATGTTATCAAATTTGCATGTATGGTGGATTTAGTACATAGGGTGAGGGCTTAGAAAAATATATTTTTTTTAATTATTTGTTAGGTATAAGCTAAATATAGTTAATAAACTTAAAAATTATTTAAAAAATAATAATTAATTAGTAATCTAAAAATTATATACAAAAGATATGATTTATTTGTAAGTTTTAGATTTCAAATTAAAAAATTTCTTTTATTAAAATAAAATAGCTTTTGATGTATTTATCCATTATTATCAAATAGATAATATTTTTCTTTTATGGTGATTAATTATTTTTTTTTGCAATGAGAGTAACATAAAAGAATAAACATTCATCTCATTAAATTTTTCTTTCGATCACAATTTGTAAATTATAACATCATTGCATATATTTTTATGTAAGGAAAATAAATTTAATATTTTAACGATTTAATTTCCTAAATTTTGGAATTTGAAAATGAATTAAATTCATACATTGCTTTTCATGAAAATTCCATTGATGACTTGATAGATTTTTAAAATCAATACAAGAGTTAAGTTATCACAAAAATCAACTCATCCTGACACAAAATACTAAATAAGGTCCAAATCAACTTAAAGTATGAATACGAGTCCACAGTGAGAAAAGAGAAGTTATGACATTAATCTCATCACCATTTTCTAAAAAATAAACTGTAATATTGACCATTAAAATGAAATTCCATGAAAAGCACTTAACAAAATTTGTCTTTAATTAAAAATCTCACATGTAAATAAAATTTTAAGTTAGATTTCTACCATTTTCAACAAAATAAACCATTATATAAACCTTCAAAATTGGATTTCATTCCAAAAAAAATTTAATAAAAGTTCTCTCCATTTAAATTTTTTAATTTATTTAACATATTTTTAGAAATTTATGTTAAAATAGTCAATTATAATTGGTACTAGTTCTTTTCTCAACAAATATTTATAGAATGTGAAATAAAAATGGAATGGAAAAAAATGTAAATAGAAAAAAGTAAACTTTATTTCTAATATGTAACTGGTAGAATAATCGACCACTCCAAAGATATTAGAAACCTAGAAACAATGTATCACAAAAATGGTGTAGATCCACTTTAAATGATAAACTAACCTTTTCTTGAAATCCGATATGAATTATTGGAAATGTTGAATGAAGATTATAAATAATCAAGAAAGGTTAAAAATATATTAAGACGAGAGGATAGGAAAAGTCTAAGTAAACTACAAAGATTAAAATTAGACAAATATCATTATATTTACATTAGTTAAGATAATAAAAAAGTAAATTATATAGTGAAATATTGAAAGAGAATAAGTGTAATTTTACTCTGAAGTGTATTTGAGAAAACTATTTCCCATATAATATTGGAAGTAAAGTATTAATTTTTTCTAAATCCATTTTATTAATGTACTTTTTCATTCAAAATTATCATTTTTTAAATTGACTATTATCATATCACAAAGGTTTTTCATTAAAAAAACATATACAAAACTCAATATATATATATATATATATATCACTTTTATGTTTTTAAATTGAAGTATTTTTAAGACACAAAAATGATGCAACGTATATTTTGTATAGTATCATATTTTCACTAAGATTGTACTACAAATATGTTTCTTGACTAAAACTAATTATTAAAAAAATGGAGATGTAATTTCAACTCAAATAGTTGCGATATATATACTAAATGTAATAGGAAAAATGCCATAATGAAAGTGACTCTCATTCTAACTAAATATTTGATTGATTGTAAATTAATATATTTTATTACTCAACTTCTTCTCTCTTTATTTTGATAATATGTATATATTTTTTAAATACCTCAAATCAAATACAACTCTTAAAAAACATTGTAATATTACTTCTGTAAGTCTAAAATTATTTTTAATAGACAATCCTCAACACAAGTCTCACACATTAATAGATAATCCATCCCAAGCTATATTCACTCTTCACAAGTCTCATCAAAATCAATATTCCATGCTTTGACACAATCAAAGTTATATGCAAGGACAAGATACTATACTCTAACCACTAAGTATTACAATCTCACACATTGTGATTTAATCAATTTTATAATAATAAAATTATAATATAATATAAATATTATTTTATTATTGGTTATATATATATATATATATACAATTTTGAATTGACTCTATTGCTTAGATAAACTCATTAATAGGTCAATTAATATTTTAATTCAGATAAACATATCTTTTTCAACCCCCTAAAAAAAAAAGAGTACTCCAATATAACTCAAAATTAATCATATCAATATCTTTATTAATCAATATGTATGCACATATCATTTTTGAAATTGTTATATTGATATATACATAAATCAATTTCTATTAAATATAAATAAATCATCTTTCAAATCAATTAATATTGTAAGACTTAAAAAAAAATATAATAATTATGATTTTAAGTATAAAACTTTAAAATTATTAATATTATTTATTTTATCTATAAATCTCATTAAATAAAAATTACCAATTAAAACCTATAATACCATGCACTCGGAAGTACTAATTGTATCGTATATACATTATGCCCTAACAAGTAACTCAAGTGGAACATGAACTTAATAACATGTGTCTAACACAACTTCACAATGTTTTTAAGGGTATAAAAGGTTTCACAATACTTAATATAAGTGACGTATGTAATGATGTTAACATTGTGAATAATGTTTTCTTATTGTAATTTTATTCATAATAGGTTTTCATGTTTAGTATTTTCCAAAAAAAAAAACTGTTCTGCGGATGTGGTCCATCTCCATCTCTAGGTCCTTCTATTGTCCTTTCCCTTTCTCCTTTATTTTTTAATGGAAAAAAAATTTGTGATTGTATATGTTATATATCACCAAAGGAACATTAAT
>JARHVA010005930.1:57500-80000 GCA_037957365.1 Torreya grandis
CAAATTTTATAAAATGATTGAAAATAAGCATAAAGTAAAACAAAATAGATGAGTGAAAAGTTACAATCCAAACTCAATCATCAATGGAAAAAATACATGAAATAAAAACAACATTGGTGAGTGAGAAGTAATGATCCAAGCTCAATCATAAATTTAAAAAGTATAAAAATATAGAAATAGATGTAGTGGTCTGAAAAAAGACAAAGATAAAAGGTGTTAAAAAAATAAAATGAAACAAAGGAAATTCTATAAATGTAGAGCAATGGTGTAAAGGAAATAATCCATATGAACTCGAGCATACTGTTTTGTTCTTATAAAAAGATAAAACAAAAAATAAAGTGGTGATAACATGTTTTAAGATGTGAAGACTAAGGAATACAAAAGTTGGGAAACATATTTAGAATGAAACTTGCCTATCAAGGGAGGAATGAAATGGGTGGTGTGGGAGTTGTAGTAAAAATCAAGGTACTGAAACTCTTTATTGAAGTCAACACACTAGAATTAAGTTATTAAAAACAAGAGGACTTATTAAATAAAGGTCTTTGAAGAACTTCTCCTAACTATACAAATCTTTGGTTACCTAATGATGTATGAATATCATCCCACAAAATATTATATGCATGAAAATTAAAATGAACCTGCCTTCCCATAATGATTTACTAATTCCTCAAGACCCCTTACAAAATCATCAGTCTAATGCATATATTAGGTACTTGCATGAGAAAGTAGGTAGCACTATAGATAATTTTTCATTATACTATTTGAATCTATTGGCCTGCTATACCCCAATGAACCTTGGCTCTATTATGAGGTTAATTATGGGATTTTCACTTCGATTAGGAATGGGAGATGTCTTATGGAACACATATTTTGGTGTGATGTTGACTTTTAGATTTTTATATTGCCTTTTAATCATTATATTTTGTTTAAATGATTTGGATTTTAATTTTTTGATGGATTTTTCTATTATTCCTCCACACACATTCGAAGAACCAAACATGGGTGCTAAAAGTGAGTATCATTTAAAAATATTGAACTTGGTAGCTAATAAAGATGAATTAGAGAGCATGGTGTCTAAGAATCTTGTTTATTCATGTAAAATAAAAGTGATATCTTGACTTCAACCTTCTAATTTAAAAAGTGGAATAAAAGTAAGGGAGAAAAATGGAGGTGAATATGAAATGATTTGAGTTACCTCAAATCATAAAAAATGTGACAATGTGAAATGGATATAATGATTGATAATTATGATTCCTTATCATAATATTGTATGTAAGTGTAGGGAAACAAGATAACATAGTTTGTTGTGCATGTTTTATACATAAAAGAAATAAAAACTAGGGTTGAGAATATGGAATCACAAAATTTTAAACATTTCTTAACATTTTAAAAAGAACACTTAGTTTTTAAAAATAGTTTTAAAGGATATATATAAATTTTATGAGGAGAACATGGTCTTATCCATGGTCTTACACTAAAATTCATAAAACAGAAACCTAATCAGGTGTAAATTTTGAAAATAGTATTTGTGAGGAATGCCTAGTCATATCCATGGATTTATAATGTAAATAACAAAAGAAAGAAAATAATAATAATAAAAGGTTTCTAAAGTAACAAAGTTATGATTTAAGAGAAAAAGTGTTAAAATTGGATGTATGAAATAAAATACAGTCATGATGAAAATCAGGTCCTATCCATGGTATTACAATACCACTCATGAATTAAATTAAAGTAATAAATAAAAACCAATGGACCGAAAGGGGGATAAGTTTTTTGTATATAATAAGCTATTGAAAAGGATAGATCATTGAATAATTCATGCAAAAAATGTTAGTAGTTACAATATATGGAATTATTAAAATAAAGGAAATATTTAAGGTAAATATTTCTTTAAAAATCATGCATTGGTGGGTTCTTTGAAAACATGGCCTTCATTAGTTTGTACATGATAAGTACTAAGACCAAGAATGTCTTTTACTAACTAAGGGCCCCACCATTTTTGGTCATATTTTCCTTCTTTATCATGTGTATAATCTATTTTGAGGACTAAGTCACCTATATTAAATGTTTGAACTCTAACCTTTTTATTATGTTGTTTATTAATGTGAGCATTGTATTGGAGGCTATGTTCTAAAGTGACCAAATAATGTTCATCAAGAAAATTTAAAACATGAAGATGATATTCAAATAATTATTCACCTAAAATTATACCATGAAGATATGTGTGTGTGTGTGTGTGTGTGTGTGTGTGTGTGTGTGTGTGTGTGTGTGTGTGTGTGTGTGTCTGTGTGTAAATGTATATGTACACACACACACACACACACACACACACACACACACACACACACAAGGATGGTAGTTCAAATTCTAATGGTAATATTGGTTTGAAACCATATAAAGTGAGAATGGTGTTGCCTTCATGGAAATAAGTATACTAGTATGATAAGCCCAAACTTCAAGATATAGATGAAGGTTCCAATTAGTACGAGTTAATAAATAATCTTTTCTAAGATTTTATTTAAAATTTTATTAGTAGCCTCTACTTGGCCATTACATTTAGGATGGTAAGGTGTAGAAAATTTGTGGGAAATTTTAAATTTAGAACATAGTTGTTTCATGTCTTTATTTTTGAAATTGCCATAATTGTTAGAGATGATGGCATGGGTAACTCCAAAATGAAAAATGATTTGGTTAATGATAAATATTGAAATATTGGTTACCGTGACATTAAAAGGAGGAATGGATTTTACCCATTTGTTAAAATATTTAGTAGAAATAATGAAAAAGATATGTTCATCATGTGATCAAGATAATTTACCAATGAGGTCTAATTCCTACATAAAGAGTGGCCAAGCAAACTCCAATGTTTGGAACTCCATTAGTGGTGAAGGGATTAGATCATCATGGAGTTGATAAAGATTACACTTTTTAGTAGAATTAATAGCTTCTTTTTGTAGAGTATTATAGAAGTAACCCATATGTAATTATTTATGGGATATAACATGTTTGTTATAGTGACAACCAAAAATTCACCCATATGCTTGTCCTAGGAGAGTAGGAACCTCTTCTTACTTTACACAATGGAGTAGGGTTCTTTTTGCATTATCGTGGTAAAGGTTGTTGTATAGAAACACATACTTGAAAAATTGTTTTTGTATTTGAGTCGTTCCATGTTAATCTATGTTTAGAGGGTAATTTTGAAGTTCAAAAAATTGGATTATGTCTTTATACAATGTGCTTTACCAAATAATGATAGTCTCAATATGATATATTAGTGAATCATTTGGTTTTATAGAAAAAGATTTTTTTTATTTGGATAATAAATTAGGAATAATTAACTACTTGATGAGTGTGAAATAGAGATGCTAGTGAAGCAAGAGAATTAGATATGTCATTTTGATCTCTTGGAATTGAATCAATGGTAAAATAAACAATATTTTCGAAAAGTGTGGTAACCATTTGATAATATGTGATAAATTTTTCACTTTTACATTGATAATCACCATTAACCTAGTGAAAGATAACTTATGAGTCACCTAAATCATGTAAATATGGGTATCTAAGTCAATGGCAGATTTCATGCCTAATATTAGATCTCATATTCAGCCATGTCATTAGTGACATCAAAATTTAATCAAAATCCTAAAGGTATTATCTTAGCTTCTAGATTTATTAGAATGCATCCTAACCCAACTCCTTAGATGCATTTGGAACCATAAAAGTGGAGTGTCCATGTGTCTTGATGTAAATCAATGGTAAATTCACATAGTTATTTGATAACTACTTAAGGTTTAGTAGTATCAAGAGCAATATTGGTATCTTATTGATTATTTGCTTCCAGATCAGTAGTGAAATTCAGAAATTAATATTTGAGATAGATAAATTGGTTAAGACCTTGAATATAAAGAATGTTGTTGTCAGGGAGATTATCTTAAAGATGATTTATTGCTGGTAAATGTCCTACCGTAAATTGGTCAGTGATGACTTGTCCTTTGACAAATTTTTTAATAATAATTCAAATGTAGAAATCAATCAATAGGACAATATACTTTCCAATTCTATCTCCAAGTAATAATTTTCTAGTTAATAAATGAAGCAGTTCAGAATGCATAATGGCATAAGCAATTTGTTAGAGCATATAATCATGGAGCTTTTTAGTTGGAAAATATATAGAATGACAATCACGCTCCACTTTGCTATAAATTTTTTTATAATAAATGAGTTGTTGACTAATTTAATAGATAGTGGAATCTCTACTAGTATCATCTTTTTGGGCAAGAATTACCCCAAATGATATAAGGGTAGATGAGGTATATAAGATTAAGGGATCATCATTATAAGGTGGTTTAAGAGTAGGAAGATAGATCAAATATTCCTTAATATTATTAAAAAAAAATTGGAATGAGTTTATCCATTCTAAAGCTTTACCTTTTTTGAGAATAAAATTAATAGAATATATACAATAATCTATTTTTGGGATTAACCATTTAATTTTTTGAAGTTTTCCAAGGTATGTTCATATGTCAAGAATGGAGTGATGAATATGCATGTTGAAAATATAATTTATTTTTGTTGGATTGACATCAATGCCTCAAAGAGAGACTAAAAATCCTACAATTTTACTAGATGTAACTCCAAATACACATTTGTATAGGCTAGGTATAATTTTATATCTGATTATTCAATTCAAAATGATAGCTAAATTACTGAGGTGTATTGTATAAATTTTAGATTTGTAAATGAGATCATCGACATAAGTTTCCACTATCTTATGTATACGATCATGGAAAATGTGGGTCATTACATGTTGATAGGTTGGTTTGGTGTTTTTAAGACCAAAAGGCATTTTGACATAACAATAGGTGCCCCACTCTATAGTAAATACTATTTTATGTTGGTCTTTAAGAGTTACTTGAATTTTTTATTACTCTAAAAAACTATCCTTAAGTATTAACATTTCATATCCAGCAGTAGAATTGACTATAGAATCTATTAAAGGTAATGAAAGTTTATCTTTTGGACATGCTAGGTTCATATTTTGAAAACTAATGCATATATGAACAACCATGGTATATTTTTTATGAATGGGACTGATGTTTGATACCCATTATGAGTAGTCAACAAATTTGACGAATTTTGCATCCAAAATTTTAATGATTTATTTGTGACATAAGGTAGAAATTTAAGGTGTAATTTTTCATTATATTTGTCTAACAAGTTTGGCATCTGGGTAAGTGATGATGTTATGGAGGAAGATGATAGGATCAATAACTATCATATATTCATATGACCAAGTAAATTTTTCATGATACTTGTCAAATAATAATCTAAAGTTATCATGCTCTTTTGGAGTGAGTCTTTAGAGACAGTAATAGGTCGAGGACATGTTGGTGTACCATATTCTATTTTTGTAGTTTACTCAATGAGTATAACATTTCCATCTTAGAAATGATATGGAGCATGATGAAAATAATAAATAATATTTTTTTTAGGATACACACTAGTAATGAAATTATTAAAACAAGTATTTTTTTTACATGAAGTTTTCAATTTTATGATGTTGTCATGGAATGTGGTGTTCTTCAGCATGGAGTAGTTTATGTATAGATGCATCACTAGGAAATATGGGCAAAGGTCCATAGTATTTGACATATACTTTAAGATCAATGATTTTTTTACCATTACAATCATATTTAGATTGTATTTTTTGTATATATGTGGTTTTATCATATAAGGTACCTTTAGGTGTAGGTTTGATTTGAAGGGTAGTAGCTTGAGTGGTGTCAATTGGATTGGGGATGGGAGTGTTAGTTTGTATTAGAGATGATTATTAAATTATAGTGAATTATATATCCTTAATACTAAAAACAAAATAAAAAGGTATTAAAATGTTTGGTGGTCTATAAAGTGTAGAAGGTTGGGGAATGTAGATTTTTTCATGTACCCATGGGTTATATAATAGTGGAGGATTAAGGGGATGTACATAAACTTTATCATCTTATTCAATATCATTTTATATGTGAATGACATGGACATCATAGTTGAAGGCATGTATTTTGGATAATGCCTTTTGATAGTGTTATTTATATAAGTCTCACAATTGAGCTTGGACCATGATATAATTATCATCATATGTGTGGGAAATAGTGCATACATTTGTTTATGTGGTAGAATCAAAAGTGAATGTCCATAAATCATTAAATATTCGGGGAGACATTTTTAAGGATCTCTAAATAATTTATCCGCTCCATATTCATCACATATGATATTGTCTTTTGTGTAAAAAGGTTTATATGCTTTACATAAATGAGGAATTTTAGTGTTATCATCAACTAGAGGGATGGTATGATCACATGGAATTAAATAAGGAGGAAATGTAAGGACTTAATCTTATTTTATTACAAGTATTTGATAAATAATTAGGTTCATCATCATCAAAATCAGCTAGAGTGACTTATAAATTTAGATTCATGTTAAGAAATTCAGATAGATGTGAATTGTTAATGAGTTAAATGGTAGGAATTTGATATTGAGATTTGGGGTTGGGTAATTTTATGATCCATGGATGGGATCAACCGCATGTTTGTAATGTTTGACATTATGGATGAATTTAATACATTGACTACTTGAGGATGCAATAGCCCGTAGATGATGTGTCTATGAGTGACCTAGGAGAATGTTGTAAGATAGTGGTAAATCAAGAACCATGAGATTAGTGTGTATTATCTTGGGTCTAATAGCGAATAGAGTCCAAGGATAACGACGTGGCTTTTATTTTTTTAAATCAAATCCTCTAGATATGAGATGAGGTGGTTTAAGATTATATTTGGTATATCCAATTTATTATATTAACCAAAGTGAGATGACAAAAATTCATGATACTTCATCTACTAAGACTTTTCAAATAAGGGTATTACTGATTAAAATTTTAATAAAAAGGCATGGATCATTGGCTCAAAAAATAATTTCATCATTTATCATGTCTTCTTCAATAAATTATATGGATGGTTTAGAAGATGTACAAATGATTTCAATGGTTTGTACTTGTGTAGGTGAAGGTATTTTAGAAGGATTTTCCAAATCAATGGATGGTGGTTATTTAATGTTTTGTAAATGTTGCATTAAAAATTTATGATGATATGGAGAAGTAAAAAATAACTCCATGAGGGTTATTTTATAAGGAATTGAATTGATTTCTTCCAAGAAATTCCAATGTGATTTAGAAGATGAATAAACAACAAGAGGTTTAGGAGGTATGAGGTTTTTTGGTAAGAATAAGAGAAGTAGATTGAGGTTATGATTATGGGAGTGCTTCCTCACATCATTCAAAAGGTATTATAATGGTGGTATATTTAAGTAGTTGACCTTCAGTTGATGGTATTTTAGTTTTAGTGATAATATCTTTGTGACCAGGTTTGCATTTATAATTAACCTTGGCTACATTTATATTTTGGGAATTAGTATAATATTGGTCATAATTGATATCGATTAAAACATATCCTAGTTTGAATGTTGTGGGTTAGAAGTAGAGATATATTTTTGAGGTTTGGAGGATGAAGGTTTGGTGAGATGTCTATTTTGAGAGACTTTAACATATTCATGATGACATAATTTGATCATAGTATCATGGTCAAATGTATCTCTTAACATAAAAGAAGCAATAAATTTAAGAAGTGCATGGCATGTTTTATGAGCATGAACCACATTAGCATGGAACCAACATAATTTATTAGGGTCATACATGAAGGTGGAACATTATTATAGGTGAAATGTTTAGAGGGAGATAATAGTTGTTTCATTTGTTAGACTGTTACTAGTGTATGGAAAGGAAGAGGATTATCCACTTTGACTATTCATGCTTTTGTTTGAAGAGGATTTCTAGTTATCAAATTAGTGGAATTTTGGAAATATCCTTTGATGGATTCATGATTTGGCTCAAATTATTTCTTAATAAAGTGTTGAATTTTATCTTGATAAAATGCATCATTTAGATTTTATGGAGAATTTTTTTGAAACTTATATTGTAGTGAGGGTGTTAATGCAATTATAAAGAGTTTAAATATATTATCATCATTCATGTTATGACCTAATTTATTAGCCAAATATTTCAATCATTTAGTGAAGTCATTAGATGATTTAGAGGGTTATTTTTTAGCATTGATTAAATGACTAAGACATTTTTTGGGAAGGGAATTAAATTGAAATTCTTTAACTAAGGAATTAACCAAATATTCTAATTTTTGAATATGATGTTGAGGTAAGTGATTATACCATTCTAAGACACCTCATATAATTTTTTTTTACTATAATTTTTATGGTAATGAAGGTGTTTGTTTGAATCCATTCTTTGTAGATATTACCAAATGCCTTAATAAAGGATGCAGGGTCTTTAGTCCCATCATATTGAATAGTTGGATAAATATTTCCAATATCAATAAAAACAATGAAGGGATCTCTAGTTTCATTTTGGATATTTCAAAGCATATTTTTATTCATAAAGGATTTCAAAATGATATTTCCATTGGCATCTCTAAGAGGAAGAGAAATAAATTTTTGATTAGTTTTAGGGAAACTAAGAGAAGGTTGATTATTCATGTGTAATATATATTTTTTCTTTTACATCATTTGAGATGTATTTCTTTTTTTTGCATAATATTCATTTTTTGGAATATCTTTGCCATGATTTGAGTAATATCAATTTGTGCATTTAGATTATTAGGATTTGGAGGGGGAATGTTAGTTTTGGTATTAGGAGGAATGTTAGTGTTGGTGGGAGGATGGATGGTCCTTGTTAAGGGATTCCCTTTGGGGTTGTTTGTTAGGATAGTGTCAATTGATCTTATAATTTAATAAGGTATTATTGATAGGGTAGATCTTGAGAAGTATGAAATGAATTTGATCAATCAGTGTCATCATTTTGGGTAATTTGAACCATATTTTAATACATATATGAAAAGTGAAAGAAGGTGCACTAAGAGTGAGTATCCTCTTAGGTAACTAAGGTAGGAATGAAAGAATAACCTATGTATTGTCTAAATGGAGTATGTATATCCAAAATTATTTTAATAGGTTATTTCATGATTTTTAAAATAAGAATAAAATTTGGACAAAAGTAGCTAAGTACTAGATTAGATTAGTTAGATAGGAATTTATAAAAAGGATTGAATCGACCAAAAGGTACACAATCAACTAGATATTATGGGGTTGAATCGATTGGTTGCATCATGGAAGAAGGTAAGTACAACAATTGGTAAAAAATATATTTTAATGGGTCAGTTATTTTCTATAAGAGTATAAATAGAAAATCTCTATGGGAAACTGGGTCAACTATGTTTTGTAGGCAAGTAAATAGAATAGCCTATAAGAGAATGAGTCGATTATGTTCTATAGGTAGGGAAAATTTAAAATGTTATAAATTTGGATGTCTCAATAGTAGTTTTATAGATAAATAAGATAAACGCATTCAACTAGGTAGAACTATATACATCACACAACACAATCCTTATACTAATGCTAGCTAATAAAAGTTTTATGATACAAAATATGATTGGCAAACAACAAGAAAGAATACTAAAATGTAAATTCTAATGTAATGAGCGTGCATTCAAGTATGATTAAATTATGTTTTAAAATGTGATAGGGCATTTAAATTTACAAAAGAACTAAAAAAATTTAATCTAAATCTGGTTTTCGATATGTTAAGGATGAAAGGGATCTATATTATTGATGTTGTTGGCTTGGTATTGGGACCTACCCCCTCACTTCACAATCCTGCATTGATAAGGGTGTTAGTTGATTTTATAATATATACCATCAACCTTGTATTTATAACTGACCATAAAATTGAGTCGACTTCCTCCTTGGTAATGAAATCCATGTAGGTAGACCTATGTAGAATTGTTTAAACACTTATTTGATATTTTATGATTTGGTAGTGTGTGAAGGAAGAAATAGACTAATCTAGTAAATTAACCTTTATAGTTATACTATGGGAACTATTCTAATCAAACATGTAGATAAATGAAAACTTGATTAATTAGTTCCAATGTGACTTAATTTCATTTGATTGAAAAAGACATAGTACTAGGTCGATTGGATCGACCTAGTATGCACACATTATAGAACATAGTCTATTTGGTCAACTCTACTTTTTACAAGGTAGTATAGAGAAATGCAATTGATAAATTCAAATATTTTTAATGGGTAAGAAGTAGATACATAACTAATTCAAGATAGTTGACTTAGTTTACTATAAAGTGATAGTTTTTATAGAACTAAAAACTAGAAAATACAACTGAAGTTTGACTAAAATTGAGAATAAATGAAATAACTATTGTGCTAAGCATGTACCTAAATTTGGTTTCATCAATTTGATTTTTGATATATTTTAGAATTATACTAAATATACTAGATTATTATTTTTATGTTATGTTTTTTAGATGAGGAATTGAACCTAAAAAATAAAATCTTAAAAAAAAATTGAACTAGTCAACTCATTTTACATACATCGAATAATTAAAAAATAACATAAAGAACTATGTCAATAGAATCTATCTATTAGTCTAAACAAAAACTATTAGAAAATTTGAAAGATTAGATGAAATACTAAATGCATAGGATCGATCTAGTGTGGCAAGAGGGAAAATATGATCACATAGAATCGAAAAAAGATTGATAGATTTACCTTAGTTGAAAAACCTGTAAGATGATGCCCTAAATATGTTGATCAAATCAAAAGTGTTGAATATGACCTTCAAAGATTATATAAATGAGTTGATTGGATCATTATATTTATTTATATAGGAGAAAGAATTGCACATAGAACTAAACTAAGTCCATTGGATCAAGTGAGTATTAAGACTTATGTATAAACTATTATATTGAGTCAAAAATGTTGATCTAGTGGTCTAAAAATGAAGACTAAAAATATACAAGGTTTAGAGCACATCAGGTTCACTAGAATGTATTGAACTGAAAGTGAACCTAATCTAAAAATCAATCTTAACTTGAAGAAGATAATCAATTAACTATACTAATATTAATATTTAGATAATCAGGGCCATGACTAATATGGATCCTCTAAGCCTACCTAAAGAATCTCTTATCATATAACATGGCTAGAGAGGGTTCCAAAGACTCTAGTCAAGTAACACCACATAATAACCATAGTTAGGTATTGATATTTAATGCATTAATAAATAAATTCTTATTGAGTACTCATTGAAGCTTATTGCATAAATGGGGGATAGACTTAAATAATAAACATGCAAAGTAAAATATCCTAAAGTCAATGTAGAGGTAATCCTAAGCATGGATAGACAATGCATTCATTAGCCATTATACATGAAAATCTATCTACTAAAATAGAAGAGAAAGAATTAGGCATACTTACCTTGAAGATGAACCCATCAAGCCTCAACTTCTCCCTTGGTCAATGGTGATTTTTAAGATGTTATTTTGTATTGAGGAAGAAACTAAGGGTGTAATAATGGAATATAGTCTAGCCAAGGACCTCCTAGTGAATCTCAATCCTACACAAGACAAATTTTCTCCTCCAAGAGGCATGAAACACCATGTAGTGACTCCTCAAGTAGAATGGTGTAAAATAATATAAAGAAGTGCAAATGAATTATTATTTTTATTACAAATGGTGTCAAATATGTTTAATCTAGCCTAATAAGACCCTAATAACTTCTAGAATTATAGTTGGTGTAGTTGACCTAGTTGACCTGATTAGTTATAAAATAGAGCCATTAGATCTTGGATTAGTCATCTTAGGCTAAATCAGTCCCATAATGTGCACTATTTCTATAACTAGTTTGAACCATTTGAATACATTTGATAGATGGTAAAAATGGGTTTTACTTAGGTAGGGGATATTTGAGGTAGTGAATTGTGTGGAGTGTAATAATATTGTAGATATAAGTTCTTAATTTCAGGTATCTAGCTTAGGTGTCTAGTATTTTGTCTTATTCAATAAGCTTTCCATTCCCATAGGAATAAGAAGAGTCATTGGGAATGTGAAATGAAAAGTATTTTATTAGTCTATTTATTGTAATGTTTGCTTTCTTTTTCATTGAATCATGAAATATAAATTTCATTGTCATTCCAAATATAATCCAGCTTGTCATTAGTACCAAAGGTTGGAAACATTAATTTTATTTTTATTCTCCATTTTTATCATCGTAAAACCTACTATTTTGTTGTTCTCATTGAGATTTTGGCAAACCTACACTAGATATTTTAGACTTACACTACATATTTCAGACCTGCATAGTAGTTTATAGGATTTTTAGGGGACATTTCAACTACATATTCTCTGACTAATTTTCAAACTAATGGTTATACCTCTATACATAGACCCACATAGCATAAGGAAATACAAACATGGAATTTAGAATTTTAAACTTTACTAAACCCATCAAGATTGATTTGTAGGCTTGTGACATTGCATCCCTTGGTGTTTGGTGTTCTACATATTTTTTAATTCATAGCATTTTATTGAGCAATCTATGTTCTAAGAAAGGACACGAAAGTCCAATGTATTAGAGAATAAATTAATAAAGTCAAACTTTGTAGATTGGATCCTTCATTAAATAAAAATATTGTCAAAGGAGCTGTACTTTTCTCATTTCCAATATTAGAAAGATAAATAAAACAATTTTGGAGAAATCAAGGTAAAATTTTATGTTTGTTATTTTCAAAAAGAAGAATTTAAATTTTCATTTAAATAAAATTTTCAAATTTTGAAAATAATTTAAACTTGAAAAGCATTTAAAATTTGTTCAAAATTTTAATTGATATGAGATGACCTACTCTACACAAAATTGGCAAACAAAAACCATTTTTTGTAAATTCAAGGAGAAATAAGGGGAGCTACTCTTTTACCCATTCGTGTATGTCAAAAAAAGTAAATTCAAAAATCAATAAAAACTAAGTATATTGATGTATGATGTTTTCTTTTGAAGCTAGTGTTAATGATAAATCGAAACTTTTTAAATACTTTTGCATATATAGAAAAAGGGACAATTTTGGAGTGATTAGGAACCAATTGGGGTTAAACAAAAACTCAAAACTTTGCAAAACTCAAACAAAAAATTAAAACCATGCATTCCATCAAATCCAAAATTGGCACTACCTTAACTAGCAAAGATAGTTGGCTAGAATGGTCTCAAGAAGTGGAAAACACACTCATCTTCAAAAATCTATGGTTCTATATTTGTGATGAGGTAAAATAACCAACTAAACCAACATGGAATGCAAAGGACACTCAAACATAGAAGTAGAAAAACTAGAAGGCTTTGGACATGATGAGGGAATCAATGGATAGAGATGTGTTTCATCATGTAAAGGGTTATAATACACCATGAGAATCATATCATAAACTAAAATGCCTATATGACTCCTATTCATAATTGGAATTCACTCACTTGTAGTTGAAATTATTCAACCTAAAGTTGAAAGATGGTGATGTGATGATATTAGCTTCATAAATATGTGCTACCAAACATGATGTTGAAGCAATAGGTGTCAAAATCAACATATACATGACTAAATTCATAAAAACTCTTCTTTCTAACTATTCAACCTATTTTGAGACTCTACAAATAATCAATCAGTTGAAGACTCTCACATTGGACCAATTGGTTGAAAAGATGGCATAAAGAGAAAAGGCCTTTAGAAGGAAAATTGAAACCACAATAGGTGAAAGTGTGTTATATATCAAAAAAAATATTCCAAATCATCAAACAAGGACACGCCTTCCAAAAATTAAGGAAATAATAAGTACAAGGGAAAATCTAGAAAAAATGAAAATAATGGTGGTTAGTATCAAAAATAGAATGTTAAATAGAACCTCTATTGTGAATGGTATGATAGAAAAGGTAGCCATGAGACTCATGAATGCAAGACTCCATGGGATAAAATTGAATCATACTATAAAAATAAATAGGGAAATTCAATGAAATAGTCAAAAAGAGTCAAACTTATCCCTATTCACCATTGAATGTGTGTTTTTCAGTACAGATGATGAAGCAAGTAGTGTCTTAATCATTTCCTCATGGTTTCATACTTTGGTTCTTGATACTGGTGCCACTCAACATATGACTTTCCAAAAATACTTATTTGATGACTATAATGAATAGATTTGTGGATAATTATACCTTGTAGATAGAAGTCTACAACCATAACGAATAGGTAAAATATGAGTCATGTGTCCATGACTTCAAGACTACAAACTTGAGATTATTATCCACCTTCTTGAATTTAAATTAAACTTTTTTTACATAGTGATTAGAATGCAACAAGGTCATTTCATTATGTTTCTAATGGTGATGTCACAATCAAGATAAAATATGGAAGTGTAATAATTTTGATTGGATATAAGGGAAACTACTTCAATTAAAGGGTGAGCCATCAAATTCAAAGAACTATGATCATCTTGTGGAATATGGAATGCCTCCAAACATGTTGTCACATGATCAATTTGGGCACACTCACTATAAAATCATTCATGTATTGAAAAAAAATGTTGTTGTTGACATGCCTACATTACCCACAAAATCAAATGAGAAGTGTGAATCCTGCATCTTGGCTAGACATGCAAGAGAACCATTTTCAAAGCCAGACATGTGTTCTCTTCCAATACTCTCCATTGGTGGTCATAAGTAATTCATGTTATTCATTTATCACTATAATAGGATGAATTGGATACACTTTCTAAAAAATAAAATAGAAGCCTTTGATACTTTCAAAAAAATTGAACAATGATTTAAAATGAAGCACAAACCTATATCGAGATACTCAAGACAGATAATGGTGGTTAATTAATATCAAAGAATTTTGAATCCTACCTTGATCAAAATAGGATCAAACACCATCTCATAGTTCCTCACACTCCACAATAAAATGGAGTAATTGAAATAATGAATAGAATTGTGATTAATATGGTTCATGCAATATTGTATTTCAAAGGGGTAAATCTACACTTTTGGGATGAATTATATAAAATAACAATATACCTTCACAACAAATCAACATCGACAGATCTTGAATCAAAGACTCTGTATGAGATATGGTGTGGTCACCTCTCTTCAGTGAGACATTTTCAAATTTTTGGATCCACTTGTTATGCATTGATTCCAAAGGAGAATAGAAATAAATTGGACAACACGAGTCAAAAATGTATTTACTTGGGATATTATGATTCCTCCAAGGAATCCAAGCTATACAATGAGAAAGAGAAGAATTTTCTTGTCACAAGATAAGTTATTCTTTGTGAAACTTCAAAGGATAAAGAGCATATTGATCGGTAGTTGAGTTGAATAGATAAATCCAAAAAGTTTAATGTGCATAAAAAGAGTGATTTGAATGTTATAGATAATGAGTGGGGCATACAGAGTTGAGAATTTATTGATTTTCGATTGTCTCCTATACATGATCTTGAAACTCCTCTTGAAGGAGAGAGTGAAACTTCATCATATATTAAACAGGGGCTAGTAGAAAAAAGGATAGATAATGAAGGAAATTTAGAGGATGAACTTGAAGCACATGCATCATAGAATACTATGCCTAAGTGGGCCACTCAAACACTAAAATATGTGAGGTTTGATGAAGCTGGGAAAATAAGCACTCAAAGTGCACATGCAACCTCCTTTCAATGAGACAAGTCTAATGATGAAATTTAGGCAATGATTGAAAAATTCACATTAGATGATTATCAAGACGATATCAATGTTGTGTTTTATTTAGAAGCAACAACTTTCAAACAAGTTGAGAAGCTTGACTCTCAAAGAAAGCAATGAAGGATGAGTATAATTCATTAGTTAAAAATGGGACTTGGAATCTGATTGATCCACCATATGGTTACAAGTGGGCATATCATAAAAAACATAGGGAAGATAACTCATTTAAAAATAATAAATTAATTCTTATCGCAAAGGGGTATTCTAAAAAATAAAGAATTGACTACAATAAAACCTTTGCACCTATGGCAAAATGAACTACCGTTCAGACCATATTAGTTTTGGCAGCTCACAATGGATGGAAATTTGACCAAATGGATGTAATAAATATATTTTTGAATGGAGACCTCAAAAAAAAATGTACATAACACAACCTGATGGTTTTTTAGTAAATGGACAAGAGCAAAAGGTGTACAAACTGGAAAAATATTGTATGATTTGAAACAATCCCCTCGAGCATGTTACAAAAAACTAGTTAAGCACCTCATGAACATGAACTTCAAATGTTTTAAGTTTGAATATACAACTCTTTTTATGAAAATAGTTGACAAAAAAATTGTATTTTTTGTGGTGTATGTTTATTATTTGTTCATCATAGGGAATAATGAATGGTACAGTACAAAATTCACATCATATTTGATGAAAATATTTGAAATGATTGATTTAGGTTATCTTCATTATTATTTGGGTATTGAAGTAATATAAAAACCAAAGTATTTATTCATAATTAAGTAGAAAAACATTGGTGACATTATGAAAATTCTTGAAATGGAAGATTATAAACCTCTTAGCATGCCCATAGAATATAATTTCAATTTGACATCTAAAGATTCAAGAGATTTGGTTGATGCCATTAAATACAGATAGTTCATTAGAAGTATAATTTATATAATTACCAATAGACCATATATGATATGCATTTATTGTCCTCTCAAGATTCATGTAATAACCTAGCGAGAGTCATTGCATAGCATAAAAATGGGTCCTCAAATATATCAAAGGCACACAACACTCTGGGCTTAAATACTCCAAGGTAGGAGACTTCAAATTGGTTGTGTATTCAAATTTTGACTATGCTAGTGATCATGAAGATGGAAATTCCACCTTAGTTTTTCAAATTAATTTTGGAACAATAGTTATTAGTTGGAAATTCAAGAAGTAATCAGTGATGATAATTTATTAAATAAAAGTAGAATATATGGCTAATTCAGAGGCAAATAAAGAGATCTTGTTCTTTATAAGGTTTCTTTAAGATTTATAGGAAAAACATGTTTCTTCAACACCTCTCATGGTTGATAATAATTCTATAATCTAGATGGCAAAGAATCTAGTCTTTCACGACTGAACAAAGCACAACAATACCAAATTTTATTTGATTTGGCACTATGTGAAGGATAGTAGTGTCAAGTTGTAGCATTTTCCAATAATAGAGCAACCAAAAAAAATCCTGAAAAAGGCACTTAGATGACAAAAAATTGAAAAATTTATAGGAATTCTTGGTATAATAAAACACCCTATATATTAATGGGGGATGTAACAATATTTTATATATTACTTACTGATCGTAGGTGTCTAGAAATTTTTCTTATTCAATAAGCTTTCCATTCTCATAGGAATAACAAGAGTCATTGGGAATATGAAATGAATAGTCTTTTGTTAGTCTATTTATTGTAATGTTTGGCTTCTTTTTCTTTGAATTTTGATATAAAAATTTCTTTTTCATTCTGAATAGAATCTAGCCTATCATGGAGAATCATGTAAGGGAGTTTTCAAATCTTATGGAAATGTATAGGAGGGTGTTTTATTGGTTTTATGTGGAGGTATAGGGAAAAACAATAATTTGAAGCACCAAAAGTATACCCACCCCTTTCTTGATGCATCATTTTAAGGCATTCAATTGGAGAGATTGAGACTTGATGTGTTCTTGCAAGAGAGAAAGCATCAGTAATTAATAAATTTTAAAACTACTATGTATATAGTCAACACTTTGATTGATATCTACTAAAATGGTTCATATCAAATGCATTAAACCAATTAGGTTTTCCTACTATTTTGAATCTATTAGGACACTAAGTTTTGTCATCAAATTACAATAGTGACCTGTTGATGCTTTGATTTTGTTTCCTAGTCAATATGTTGAATTTTGATTATCTCAATACCTCATTTTTTTTAAACAATCCCAAGTCCTATCATAGTGCCATGTGGCATGATTTCTTTCACTAGTGCTTCCATGGGTCACAATGATTGTTTTGAGGCTCCTAAGGATTATGATGTTACATAATCCCAACAACATGTAATATTTAATCATTGTGAATCACTTTGAAACTTCTTGACATTTCATGACTAATAAAAAGTGGGTTTGTATTTGTATGTTACCCACATGGATAAATTTCACAACTCTACAATGCCTCACAAAATAAAAAGGGCATTAGATCTATAGGTTGTAAGGTGATCAAATCCATCTACATGTCAAATTATTACAACATCAAGACTTGATAGTCATTTGAAATATTTAAAGACTTTGAGTTTTACAAGGATGTGAAGCAATCACATCTCACCATCTATTATGCTTTCCCAAAGGAATTTATCACTGAATTGAAGACTATGAAATTTTAAGCCAACTAAGGTAAGACATATGTCCTAACTCTAAAATGGCTTATTAAAATGAAATTTATGTTTTCATCTTAAATATATTAAGTCAAATGACAAGGGAAGAGATAATTTAGCTACCTAAGATGAAGCTAAAATAGTTGCCTAAGGCTTAACTAAGGATTATGGTCAAAGATAAAGTTGAAGTCTAACAAATATTATAAAACTAGTAAAGAGGACTTAGTCAGAAAATGACTAAGTCTAAATTTTAAACATTATTTAATAAAAATATAACCACATTCATATTATATATATATATATATATATATATATATATATATATATATATATGAAATTCTACTATTCCAAGCTAAACTATTTGTCCAATCCTTATCAATATACAAGAAAGGAACATTAGAAGCACTCATTATAAATAATCTAAATTTAAAATGTTCCCCATGTCATCCTAGATATTATTGGACCACTATATACATGGAAAACCATAGCAGAGAATATTAGGGTTATCCAAATCCAAGTTAGCTATCCCATCTACCACTTTCTTTTTTTTAAGGAATATGGCTAAAATTCACCTCTTGAAACTATTCCTGCAATCTTTTTATTTTACATAACTCTCTCACCATCTGCCAATTTGGACTATGGCCTTCTTTTGAATCAGATAAAAATATAACAATCACTTTATAATTTAGTTTAATTTGAATTGTTTCGAACCACTTTTCAAATCTTCTTACATGCCTCTATACAAATCCTCTTACATGCCTCTGTACAAATCCTTAATCTCTTCTAGATTATTAGTTTTAGTAACCAAATTTTTAGCAAATAAAAACACCACCAACCCCATTAGAGGATATACGAGTCCATACCATAGCTAAAAACCCTAAATTACCCCTAGAAAATTAATCAGTATTCAATTTCCCATAACCCAGAGTGGGAGCAATTTGAAAAGCTGACATAGTAGAATCTTTGGTTTGTAAAGGTAGTTATTTATAAATATTCTCCCATTATGGGGTAATAATAGGAGTTAAATAAATATTATGTTTGAATTTTTCAATAAAATTACTTTAAAGTTTAAATGTTGTTTCCCAATGCCTAAATTAATGATTTCCAATAGAGAGTGATGTGAAAATGGACAAGGCAGAGTTGACGACTTTGGTTAAGGGAACAATCACATGATTTAAACACAATTTATCGAACCTAAAAAAAAATTAATTGGCATGATCAAATTCAAGAATATACAACATACATTATAAGAGTCACACATTAAATAGACTATTCATAATTTCTTAAAGACACAGGTTGCATCATTATGGATTATATAAATAAAATGACAAACATCAAATAACTATGGGATTTAGGGCCTAAGATACTATGATTCATTCATGTGCATAATTAAAAAAATCAATATAATATATTCAATCCTTTATTGAGAATGCCTTATAATTATAACATAAATCTATTAATAAACACAATAAACAACTATGCTTTCATTATTATTAAAATCCTAATCTCATATCTTAAATCATAGTGATTTAGTTGTAGAAATAACCAAAACTATTATGATATCTTATTTAAACTTTTAAATGAATGATCCATTTATTTATAAAAAAATCTATTTTAGTGCAGTAATCATTTACTAAAAAATTAATTAAAGGGAAACAAATACAACATCCTTTAAGTTAGTTATCATTTTAACCAAATAAAAATATAAAATTCATTTCCTACATTTATTCAAAGACTTACTAGGATTGAACTATATTATTGTGTGTATTCAAAGATACTCATACATTTCAATAATATAAAAATACTTTAAAAACTATCAGGTATGATCCTATACAAAATTATAGATTTTAGGTTCTGATTCTCATATCTATGAAAATAGAAATAAAATGTAGTTTATCCTTCATTTTTTAATGTTATATGAATATAATTTTAATTTAGAACATGTTCACCATAACACTTAGTTTATTGTTTATTTTTTGGATTTAAATAATAAATTCAATATATAGCAAATGAGGAAATGATATGGTGTCATGTTCCACCATGATGCACTCTATAACCCACTATATTCCTTATTAAACAATAATGGGGTATTAAATAATGATGTAATATTAAATAATTATCTAACTAATCTATTATTTATTCATTGTATAACCCAATATATTCTACTCAACAATATATTCCCAATTGATTTTGATACATCATTTAATTCCATCCATTATGTGTTAAAACCCCATTTTGGTTACATAAAGTTACACAATTTTAATTAAATTCCATATGGTTTACTTAAAAAGTCATTCATAACTATCTATAAAATCACTGTTTGACTAATAAATTTATCAAATGTAATAAATACATAAACATTTTTAATCCACTTGTTAATAAAATGATCTAATTAGTTTTCAAACATCATATAATAGATTACAAGATGAAAATTTCTCATAAAATGAAAATTGGAAAGAGTCAATTACATCAAGTCACTGATATTATCCATATTATAGCTATAAATAAGCATATAGCTTTTATTGTCATAATACTCAGAATTAATTTTGAATTTCACATCTACTATTATGTTGAATAGCAATGACATAATAATGTACTACATATTAAATTTAAGTACAAAGTCAAACATATAGTATGTAATGTATAACAATACAAACGAGCCTCTAAAATATCTTAATGATCCATACAAATAGCCATGAGTATAATTCCCAAATGGTTGAATAGCTAAATAGAGAGAGCATCATCCAAGTGATTTACCTCAAACCATAGTAAGTTTGGTATCCCACACACTTCCCCATTAAGATTCTTCCTTCCCTTCATAGAGGGGAAGATAATAATAATTTGGATATCAAGAAATCAACCGGAACCCATGTGCATACAATAACTAATACATGTAGCAGTCACATATACCATGAAAACTAATCCTCTATCTAATTCAATATGACATCAACAATCACAAGTAAACTATAATGTGTATTGGAATGACAATGTCTCAGCTACAACATTACTTAATCTGAATTTTTAATTATATAAATAAGATCTTACATGGATTCGATTTGATTCCACTCACATAAACTCTCTACTAGTGAATCACAAACTATCAGATGATATTAGGGAGTAGATATTTAATTTTAGGGAAGATCACTCATATATCTAACTCTTGATATTAAATGAAGCACACCAAATGATTTATTATATTGAATCATGGCACAATAAATACAAGTTGTAGCATACAATAAGTATAGGAAAATATGTAATGATATGAATAAAAATAATCTCTTAACAATCTCATTGTTTCAAACTCATGAATGTCTAGTCTAAGTTATTACACATTAAAATAATAAATGCTTATAAGACTAGAACAATAATCCAAGAATACTATATCCATTCCACAACATAACTCTCTTTCCTCTCAAACATAGTTCACACACACACACACACACACACACACACACACACACACACACACACACACACACACACACACACACACACACACACACACACACACACACACACACACAAATATGGTGTTATAAAACTTAGTCGATAATATAAACCAATGATTCTCAAAATATCTCATAAAACCAATCTTATTTTATAATTTCATGAAAACTTTATCCATTTTGAACTTGTTCAATCATTTCCTTAATATAAAAAAATATCATTTATTTTAATTGATTCATAATTACACCATTTATAAGTTTAATATACACCATTATAAATAATCCAACAACTAGAATTATGTATTTAATGTACATAAATTTTTTGAGAACTATTATCATTGATGTCAAGGTCAAGGTGGATGACATTGATGTCAAGATTCATCTAGTAAAGATTCATGGTGAAGTGATATGTGAAAATAAATCCATGTGAAAAGAGAGAATTTGAAGGCAACCTATTGTCTCTCATAGCATTCATCTGATAAAGGTGTAGGAGAATCAAATAATTTTTCAAATATCAATTGTCAAGGTGTCAATTCTTTGAACCTAGCAGGAAAATTGAGAAGGCTTGTACATAGGATGCTTAGTCTTGTGCATAAAAGAGCATGGTGGATCCATGAGATATATGCACATAGGCATAAGAGGATGTTTGAGGATGCTTTATAATGCATATTAATCATTGTATCATTCAAGAGAGCTTCAAGGTG
>JARHVA010005930.1:85000-150000 GCA_037957365.1 Torreya grandis
ATTTTGAAAGTGACAAAATAATTCTTGGTTTCAAATAATACCAAAAGGAGGCATCTCAAGTCAAGGAGAGGACTATTGAAGACAAGAAGTTCAACATGAAAAGACCTATCAAGTAACCTAATCCTATAAGGTGTGTCAATTCAATCAATGGTTACTATTTTCTATGTAATCAATTTGGTCATAGAGCAAGAGAGTGTAGAAGACCCTCCAAGAATGAGCATTCATGGGACTATGGAAGGGGTCATAGCTCACATCAGTCAATAGGTATGTATAAGGTGGCTTGATATAGTTGTCATGATGTAAGACATATTGAATAATTCTATTGTAATAAGGTTAGAAGGTCATCAAGTCAAAATAGAAGGTTTGAATCCTCTAGAGTGATACAAAGAAGACAAACAAATGTTTGAAAACCAAAGATAATGAAGATGAGTCATAATCAATCTACAAGATCTATTGGATTAATTGCTTTAATAAAGTATTCTTTAAATGTGAAATAAAGTTAGGAATGCCTATTACTATCTGACATTGATGATCAAATTTTTGATGATGAAATCAAACCTATAATGCAAACAAAACCTAATAGGGTATTGAAGGGAATTCATTCAAATGAGAGCATGGAGATCTAGGAATCTCCTAAACTTATAATGTTTTAGTGCCCTATGAGAAGTGGTGACTCCATTGGGCATCATGGAGACACTAGTCAAGCAGCAGAAGCATGATGGATGTTTAATTTGAGGGGGAGATATTTAGGTTTGTGATTGGGTTTGCTCTATGTTGAAAAGTGGTCTTGTAATCAGATTTCATATGAAGGAGCTATGGTTGGTGTAAGGGGGAGCATGTTTCCTTAATACTTCACATTTTGTGTTGATATCCTATAGAAAGAAGTTATGGTTCCATATGGAAGTTTATGCAGCATCTTTTGTCATTAATGTCAAAGGGGGAGAAATTCCATGAAGGGAACTTAACCATCTTAGGGAGATGAAAGTGGCCAGATTGAATAATGTTTTTCCATCAATGACAAAGAGGGAGTTTATTGAGAAGTGTTGTTATTGATGTTAAGGTCAAGGTGGATGCCACTAATGTCAAGGTCAAGGTGGATGTCACTGATGTCAAGGTCAAGGTCAATGTCATTGATGTCAAGTTACATCTGACATAGATGCATGGTAAAGTGGTATGTGAAAAATAAGCCATGTGACAAGAGATAATTTGAAGGTAACCTATTATCTCTTTATTGAGAGATAATTTGAAGGCAACCTGATGATTCTTCTAAGGTTGATTTCAAGGTTTATTACAAGGTATTAATATGTATGATACTATCTAAGTATTAGTGAGATGGATGAAAAGAGGCATAACAGGATGTTTGAGTATGTTAGAACATGTTTATGAAGCATTGGATCACTCAAGAGAGCTTCAAGGTGAGTTTATAGGGGTAGACCATAAAGGACTAGCATGCAAATAGACTAGTTCTAGATTGTACGTAACCTAATAAGGGGTGATGAGGTGTTTTCAAGACCTATAAATGATTTAAAGGAGTGGTAGAGCATGTGAGAAGTTGATTGATAATGTGAGTGAGGTGGATAGTACTTAGATAATATCTAAAAGGTTAGTATCAAGGCGTAATGTGTCTTCCAAATCAAAAGCTTAGAGATCAAAGAGAGAAATTGTGGCCTAATGGGGTATTATGATCAGTTTCCAAGATAAGCATGGTGAAATGAATATTGATAGAGGTATTTCATGTTGTTTAAAATATGTTGACCATGTCTAAGGTTAAATTATGCAAGAAAAGGATGGAATGTCATATTGAGGTTTCTTATGTGTATAGAATGAAGGATTCTCAACTCGAGAAGAACATTCATGTACTCATTGGCACATGTAACCTTTACATGAGAACATAATTCATTCATGGTATATGGGTAATGGTCTTGGCTCAAAATTCCTAGCATTTGTTTTTGAAATGAGGGCCTAAGATTTATGAATGATCGTTAAGACTGTAAGGTAGTTTAAAACTCTCTAAAACCCTAAATTTGACTCAATATAGAATATATTGATGGAAATGGATCATAATGTATTGGATGACCTAGTTTGATTATTGTATCATGTAGTGGACTATCCTAGATACCTCTAGGTGGCATTGGTTTGTCATATAAGTGAGTGGATCCTATATGAAAATCCTTGTTTCTAGGAAATTTATTTTAGAAAGTAGGTTTGATCGATTCAAAGTTATTAAATGGATGGATTTTAAATATTGAGACATATATATTATGTCCATGGTTTTTTATAAGTAGGTTCTAGAATTTAGATGTGCTAAATCAATCATGCAAGTTGACATATCGCTAAAAGGACTAATAGTGCAGACTATGAAAAAAAATGAGTGAGGATGAGATTAGGGATGGGATATCATGGAATAGGGATGAATAAATTTTCATGAAGAGGTTTTTCAAGACCTGTAATACATATTCATGATGGACGTATGTTTTGGAGGTCAATGAAAATGTTGCTCATAAGTTGAGTGGTCTAATGTAGATGAGATAATGAAGGTGTAAGGTTGTGATATTGGTCAACAAGACAAATATTATCACTTAAACATTGCATATTTATATATTAGAGTTAAATAATTCTCTCAGAGGATCATACACATGCATCAGGTGTCTATCAAGGTTTCTACAAAAGAGTTTAAACTCATTCTCACCATGACTATGTTTGAAGGTAAATTGACAAATCTGAGTAAGTTGGAGTGATGAGTTAGAGGATCTCTTCTCTTAGATGAAGCATCCAATGCATATATTGTTGTTATTTAAGATATGAATTTATTATCCATGTTTTTAATAAGCGTGGAATTTAGTGAAAGTGATTGGATTGGTAAAACAAAAATGGGTTGACTGGTTCAATTTTATGACTGGTTCAAGTTTAACTATGTATACTGAAGACAAAAGATTGGTCTGTAAGACAAATATTTGGCATTGAAACTTGTAATATTTGTACTTAAAATTGATATAGAATTATAAAAATATATATTTAATGTTTCATAGTTAATAGTAAGGATTATTTCATAGATTAAATTTCAAGTCTTCATGATTGTGTTTTAAGACCAGTTGGCAGTTCTGAGTGGGATACTTGCAAAGAAGGGTTTGAGTCTCTCTACCCTAAGTTGTGAAGTATAAATACACATGGTGATGATAATAAGGTAATATAATTTATATATATTTATTTTTTTCCCATGTTTTTTTG
Organism: Torreya grandis; assembly: GCA_037957365.1. NCBI lineage: Eukaryota > Viridiplantae > Streptophyta > Pinopsida > Cupressales > Taxaceae > Torreya > Torreya grandis. Next base: position 88,229 of record JARHVA010005930.1, read on the forward strand.
GAAAATTTGTGTTTTTGGCTCAATTATTCAAGATAAACTTTTTGAGTATGCATAGACCTAATATGAATAGTACTAATGATGTGATTCAAGTAGTGGTTTGAGCTAAAAAAATGTTTTAAAACATTGATGAAATTAGAAGAGGTATTTTGGGATCGTATATGATTTGTCTCTATCATGTAAAGTGTTTGAATTTTCTCCAATAAGTTCAAAGGGTAACGTGTGTTAATAAGGCCTAATAGGATTAGGTCTGCATGAGACCTAAAGGAAAGATAAGGCCTATTTTAGAAAGGATAGATCTAAAGGGACTCAAATAAAATTTTATATATGTTTATGAGATATCCTAAGAACCATTTAATGGATTAAATAGTAAGCTGAGGATATTTATCTGACCAAGAAGGCAGTGAACAAGAAAGTCTTGTATAAATACTAGGCAATTTTAGGCCTATTTGTGTGTAGTGAAGGTTAGCAAACAAAAATGATATTAAAAAGTAGAAGGAGGTCTTATAGACCATCATAAAAACATAAAGTATTAGTTTTTAACATTTTACAAAATTCCTACATGTGAGAATCAAGATCATATGACCTAATCAAGTCAAGAAGAGGGCTAGTTGAGCAAAAAAGGCTGAAAACTAGTTTTGAGAGGGAAAGAAGTGTGTGAAGAGAATAATAATGAGAAAATAATATGATGTATAAGAAACATAGTTTTCTAAAGGTGATCAGGCGTTTTAGGTGGCTGAGTTGGTTCTGCTTCATCTAGGGGGTTGGTTCCTTCTTGAAAGTGGGTTCTTGTTAAAGCATAGATGAATTAGTTCTTAGCTAGTTGGGGTTGGTGATCCATGTGAAGTGGGTGCTTCACTAATGTTAGTGTTTGAATTAAAGGATTGTATTCCATTTTCATTATTATTGGGTTTGCTTCCCTTTAAGGGTTTCCCACATACATATTATGTTCATATGTTTTATATTCATTGTGGATTGATGTTTATGCTTACTAAGTTATACATGCTTGTCAAAATGATCTATGATTTCTTAAGTAAGATTTTATAATAAATGTTTGAAGACTAGTTCATCCCCTCCCTCTTATTAATTTTGCTTCCAAAAAAATTAACCCTTAAAATTTTACTTTTTCAAATACTTATTAATTATTCATATATACTTATGGACAAATGTCCTCTTAAATAATACAGTCACTTATAATATAATTTATACATAGATTTTCTCATTTTAACCTAAGGATGTGCTAGTTAATCCTAACAAAAACCAATATATTCTTATTTTTTAATATCTTAATGATATTTTAAATATACATTTGCATACATAGATGAATGTAAGCAACCTCATTTGTATATCAAATATATATATATATATATACATATACATTCATTTATGCATACAACTACAATAAGTTTGCATAACTATATTATCAATATGTATATGCTCATATTTCTTCAATCCAATTCTCAACATATATTTATATTAAATCCACACACACAAACCCAAAAAAAACATGTGTTTATATATACACACAAACATACATATTGTTGACCAGTTTTGACACCCAAGGTCAAAATGTCAAACCCTATAAGTGAAATTTTTTTTTCATGTCATGATAGCCTAGTCCAATTATTTTCATGCCTTATATGGTGTATAGTAGGTCTTTATAAAACCTTATTAGAATTATTTAAGATTGTTTTGAAGAAATTAAGGTAATGTTTTATATTGGTCTTGTATTGGTCTCTTGTCATGGTGCGATGAAACTTGGTCATGTGGTGTAATATGTCCTTAGGTGTCCTTTAGGATCATTTTATGCTTTAATAAACTTATAAAAACATTTCATGCATGTTTTAAAACTTTAAGGTTCTTTTATGGAGTTTAATTGTAGTATTTTATAAGGAAAAAGGTGACATTTGGCTAATTTTCATGTATGTTAAATCCCTCCAAGTGAAAAAAATATATAAGACACCTTACATGGACCTGGAGTAGTTACATAACTATCACATCTATCAAAAATTTAGATAAAAAAGTCAGAATCTTGAGTTTCAATTTTTTAGAGAGGAGATTTAGCACTTGAACAGACTTATTGAAGTCACTTCTAGGTAGAAATAGTTTATCAGTGTCCTATTAGATTATATAGGTCATAATTAGGCATGTAAAATAGTTTCATGTCTCAAAATTGCATAAAACTCTCCCTCTATTCTCTATCACTCCCATCACAACCTCATGAAGGTCATTTTTAGGGGAATGGTATGTGTTGTATAGTTAGAATTGGAGGATAATATTTTTAATATAGTTGGGGACCCCTATGAGATTCTAATTATTGGAATTGGTAATTTTAATGAGATCCTTATCTTTATGAACAATCACTAAGGAGCTAAGGTGTTTTTTTAAGGCTCAAATCCCCACTAGCTCTATTATGGGAAAATTATCTTGCATAAATGAACTTGTTAGGGAATGAAAAGGCTATTATGTCATATTTATATGTATGAAAAAAATTTCTATTCTAGTAATGAATAGAGTCACACATATGGCATTATAATTTAAGCATGAAAACCTTATAAAGAAAGTTTACAGGTGTCATACTCAAAGGTGAGAGATTATACATAGTCCAACATATTCAAGTAAATATAAAATTTCTCCCATAATATTTAAAATTCATTAAATTACCTATAAGCATTTGAAAAGTTTGTACTAGTTTCCCAAAAAGTCACATCATCACTCACGTTTTGAACTGTGTCTTGGGGTTGCCTACATAACATTTTGTACTAGTGTCCAATGAAATGTGTCAATGTGTGAGTTGTAGACTTGAATATGAAATAAATGTAATGGATTTATGTTTGAAAAATGGAATAGACAAATAAATATACTAGACTATTTGATGTTAAGATAGAGTTGATGATTGAGTCTATAGGTTTTAGTACTCATACACATGGTCTATATATGGAGACAAGTTTTAGTACTCATACAAGTTTGAGGATGATACAAAAGGATAGTATCAAAAGATAATAATAATTGAATTATATTAATTTTTAATCCTCCCAAAATTCCATGATTTATTTGACAAGACTAAAACGTAGGTTCAACATTCTAAAGATTCTCATTGACCACCTACAACCACACTTTTGGAAAGTACAAAGAGAATTTCTAAATTTGGAGAGAGTTAGTGTTTTGGAACGTTTAAAGAGGTTAAAAACTCAAAATAGTGTAAAAAATTCATTATGAGTTCAAATGGTGTAAATTGAAGATCTAAAACCCCAAATATATACCTATTGGTAGAACGGTTACCTATAAGTCTGCTTAGGTGACTCAAGTGGTTTCTAAAGTTGAGAAGGTTATGTATGAGGGTTTGAGTTTAGATAGATAAATCAAGGTAATTAGGTCATTTAATATAAAATATATCCAAAAGATAAACATAGGAGGGTAAACAAAGCAAGGCTCACTATAACCCTACATAAATATACATAGTTGATATGTCATTTATAGATTTGGTTAGGTTGAAAGGTGTCTTTGATCTAAGAGACATAGAAGTATAAATTATAATTAATCATATTTTAAATAATTTTATAATTCCATAATTTTTCCATATGAAATTTAGAGTAAAAAATAGTAAAAAGGTTGACAGTACTGTTTAGGACTAATTGAGTCTAAACCAAGCATACAATTCTATGTGTAAACTTATGTGAAGGAAAATCTCATGAAGAAGCATTGGATCCTAATTTGGATGATCAAATAGGTTAAATATGTAATTTAAATTAAAATTGACATAAATTATTGTTCAAAATAAATTTACTTATAAATATTCATTCAAACACCACAGGCTCAGTCAAAAGGTGCTTACATGTTTCATAAGTAACGCATACATATTTCAAGATAGAGAGTACATAGAGTGCACACAAAAGGCATTGGGGTTTAACTAAAGTGAATGGAAAGGTAAGTTATATATTTTATGTCATATTAAGATCCAAATTAGGAATTGGAGAATGACTAAAACACTCACGTTAACTGTTGAATATATACTTTGCCAAACAAGGTAATAAGCCTAACTACCTAATCAATATTAAAATGCTTGCTTAGTTTGAAGATAAAATTAAGAAGAAAATAAAATTAAATGATGATAATTATTATATAATAATGATATATAATTTAATATATATATAATATCTTTAGTTATTTTAAAGGGATGACAAAGCTAGAAGGCCTTTTTAGGCTTGTTAAATCTAAAACCATGCATAGAGCCCTATATGTAAGCTTTGAGTGATGGAGTATGGTTTTTATGGGTGATTTGAGGTCATAAGTAATATTGGGAAGAAATTTTAGTATTAAATAATAATCAAATCAGGTTTTATAACCCTTTAATAGATTATAAAAATCTTAAACACAGTCAGTTAGGGTCACTACCATTAACTTGATCCAGAACCCTATCATGAGTTGATGAAGGATACAATAGGTTTACAAAAGAAATGTGACAATATAATCATGCGATAAATTCATATTGTATGTCTTAGACCTATGGAGGTTATTGGAAACTTAAAATTATACTTAGAACACCACCTACAAACTTCATCTCTCTTGAGACCTCACAAACACATAGTCTATTAGCCTGAGGGTGTCATAAACATTCTCATATATCCTATGAAAGGATGCAAGGTGTCTCAATACATTGGTAATAAGGGTAAATCCCTACTTGCTCATGATTTATGGAATTTATATGTTCATATAGAGCATTTCCTTTATGAATCATCCTTAAGACCATAAAGCACTCATAAGCTACTAAAGAGATCTTTAATGACCAATTGAGATAAATGGAATCGTAAAGCACATGAGATGTCCTAGATTGATCCTAAAATCTCATGGATGTCATTTAGGATTGCAATTAGGTTTTCTATATGTACTTTATTCATACTTCCAATTGTACATATTGCAATAAATGTACTATTTTACATGGTGTTGGTGTTTTACAAGGGTTTTAAGCAATGGATAACTTCAAAACTATTGGAAGAGGTCACATGACCCAAAAAACTTCACAATACATCATGGAAGTAATCAAACAAACTCCATTTTTAAGGTAGTCTTAGATAGGCCTAAAATGAGACTAAGTTTTAAGGCCATTTCATGGTTCTCAAACTTCCATAGGGCCTCAGGGCCTCAAATTTGACATGGATGTTAGTTATATACTAGGGAAAGTGAATCAAACATTTTTGGGTTATTTCATATGTGTGGGATATATCTAGAGTATACAATCATGCTTCTAGGAAAGGAGGCTTAATTGAGGCATAATTGAGCAGAGAGAAAGGAAGAAAAGACAATTCCACTTTGATTCTAGACATGAATTTGATATGACGTTGCAAGGGGATACTGGGTCTTGAAATATGTGATTCATTTCTCATTAAACTCCATAAATTATTCTACACAAGGAGGTTTACATGTTTTTAGGGCTACAAGGAATGAGGCTAAATGAGGCTTTTTGGTGAAAAAACATCTTGAGTGTAGTTTGAGACCTAAAAATGAGTTTTTTATGTATAATATGATGTGAATAGGTCAATCATGGAAAAATAATGAGTTGGATAATATGAGTTAATGTTTTGACACTTGTAATTAAGATTGGCCTAGTACGATGAAGAGACTTATAGAGACCTAACAAGATAATGAAGTGATGTGTCAAAGGGATCCTATAAATATCAATTAAAAGGTGTCAAGAGAAAAGCAAATATGTAACTCAACATGACATAACAGTTAATAAGGCCACTTGCCATTCCATAAGCCAAGGCAAAAGGTAGTTTTAGGGAGTTAAGTTCGGTTTCAAGAAAAGTTGAAACTTCCACACCACTTGCAGTAGAAGATCATATTTATAAGACTAACACTTGTCTTTGAGGACCTAATGGGGAAGTTTCAAACTCCTTTATTAGTTTAACTCTTCTTTGACACTTATCTCTCTCTCTCTCTTTCTCCCCTACACCCTTCTCTCTTTCTTCACCTACTTTCTCTATATATTGAGCCTTAATTGGCTAAGTTTTTATCCTCCAACTCGTTATGGAAAATCTTTGAATATTTTCATCCTTTGATCAAGGAGAATAGTCTACTTTTACCTTATCCATAGACTAATTTTAATATTTATGCTTGATTACTTGACCTTGCTAGGTGATTGTGTTTCTTCCTTGGCATGGCTATCCTTGTTTAGAATTCATGCTAAAATTTAAATAATTTTTTTAGGTCTCTTAAAGTGTTTGAGTGAGGTGTAAGTTTTTAGTGAGTATTATTTTCATTAATTTCAATAAATGACCTCTTGACTACCCCTCCTAGCTCAAGATTTCTTCATAAACCTTCATGAGAAACTTTGTTGTAGAGAGGAAGATTTAGATTAGTGTCATGTGAAGATTAGTATCTTGTATGAAGTTCAATTACAGTTGGTTGGTAGCATTCAAATCATATTTGGTGCATCACCTCCATTAGAGTAGGTTTGTCTCCCTTTTCCTAGCAAGTGTTAGTTTAGTGTTTGAGCCTAACTAATTCATCAAGGGGACTATCCATTTAACATAGAGATTCACCTCTCCAATAGGGTAAAAAAAACATTGAGGTGTTTTCATGTTACATAAAATTTGGAAGGCTTAAACTACCTTCTAAAGGGTAAAAATTTGATTGATAGGAGTTTTGGCAAGCCGAGTGGGACTAAGGTCCAAAGTTGTGCAATAATTCTTGGTGTTTTTAATCTACCTATCAGCCTTTGGATGCATTAAAAACATCAATGGTGAATGTATGCATGATTATTTAGTTCTAATAGCCTAGTCACTCATTCAAAATAAGTTTTTTTTTTCATTTGATTATCTTAATGAGGTTGTTATGGCGGATTTTGAATCAAAGTTCAATTTAATGTAAGTTGGTGAAGTTTACCAAACCTATAGTATTCCCTATCAGTCCTATGGTGAACCTTATCAACCTCAATATACTCCATATTAGTCCTACGATCCTTATCAACCTTGTCATGAGTAATACTAGACATATGACCAGCCTTCTCAAGATTAAGATGTTCCTAGCCAACATAGTCACTTCTCAAATCAATCCATTTCAAGTTTGATCAAATTATCTTAGTCTATGAGAGGTACATTATAGACCTTAAAACACAAAGTGAATATGGTCAAGATATCCCTAATTATCTCATTCATGATATGAGAGATTCATTTAAACTAATAAAATAAGAATGGACACCTATTAAGAGAGAAAATTGGCAAAGCTTCTCAAGTGATATGATGGATGTAGGTCGTCTCATTCAAAGTATTGAAGATAAGATAAGAAACCATGAATAAAAACAATTACAATTGCATCATCCTTATGTGTCTTCATACAAACCACCTCAATGTTTATATATTCCACCCATTCTTTCCCAATAGACCTTTCCAAGTGAGCCTTAAAGTGTTCCACATCCTTCATGTCTTCATTCAACCTTCCATTATTAGAATTCAATCCAAGAGAGAATTCAAAAAAATAAGGAGAATGTTGTTGAGAGACAAGATTCCACTTCTCTTCCTAAAGAACCCCCTAAGAAAACTTTCAAGACTCCAATATGGAACCAAGTGGTGAAATCATGGAGTAATCAAGGTGAAATAATAATATATTGGGAATTTGAAGTCAAGGAAGAATCCAAAATTATGTAAGTCTCTCCCATCCCTTCTCAAGAGTCCTATTATACTTTATGTTATCCCTCTTCTATCCCTTATCTTTATGAACCTACTAACCACCTTAAATAAAATATATTCCAAGAGAGTATAGACAAACAAATTGAAGCACTAAAGTTGAAGATGAAAGGACTTGAATCAAGAAAAAAACAATAGTTTAAAACCAAATAAAATTTTGTGCTTTCTCAAGCTTTATTTCCCTCTCCTCAATAACCTCTAGTTTTTCCATCTTGGATATTTATTCAAGAGGATATTCAAAAAAATAATGAGGTTTTAGTGGAGAAATGTGAAAATTAGTTTGAAGCTATTGAATAACCTTAATAAAGCTATGAACAAGTGAAGTTCTTGTTGAAGAGAATGTCCCTTCCATTGCTGAACTATATTTGATTTCCCTACAAGATTTCCTTCAAGATTCAACCATTCTCAAGGTTTCAAGTTACAATAAGATCTGTTACATTCCAAAAACCATATATGGACCACACACCATACTTCATACTCCCTCTCTCGCTCATGAACTTACCCATCACCCTCCCACCACATCCCTTCTTAAAGACGAACCTATCATATGGGAGGTAAGTGAAGAAGAAAGAGTTGTACTTGTTGATGATTAAGATACTTCAAGTGAATTGATGAGGAGATTTCCATTGGTAATCCTCTTGGGGAAGAGAAATGAACATTATTTTTAAAATAGGAGGTTTTTGGAGATGGTCTCAATGGTATGCTTTAAGAAGAAGATCCTATTCCATCTAACTTTCTTGGGGTTGTAGGTACTAAGGTTAAAAGCTCTCTAAACAAGTAAACTAAGGTATTGAATTATGTTGACATAGTTCATAATTAAAAATGAGATAAACTTTAAGAAGCTACCTTGAAATAACCTCATGACTACATAGAAAGATTTGAAATTCTTGATATCCCTGTGGCTCTTGAGGAGAAAGAGGAAAGTACTTTGGTTGATCTTATTCATGTTGATCAAAGAGAAGAGGACAAGGATTATTGGTAGTAGTACGTACAATCTCTTCAAGAGATTGAAATTATTTACAAAGGTATGTTTCCTATTTAATATCATGCTCATAAAGAGATTGAATAAGATATCCTCATTGAATACAATGATGCATCTTGGAGTGAGTATGAAAATCTCCTTGAATATCTTGTAGTAGCTAGTAACAAGTGTGGTGTCATTCAAGATTTCATTAAGGCTCAAGAAACATGCTTATATGGAGTATAGTTTTATGAAGTTATAACTAAGGAGAATCATGAGAAGGATATTGAAGAAAAAGAGGAATTCAACTTCATAGGTGATTGGTTTGTAGTTATCATTCCATTTGAGAACATGATAATAGGAGTGGAAATAAATAAAAATATGAAGATAACAAGACCAAGGTTCAAGAGACACCTTGCTTCATGAAATTATTAATATTATAGAGAAAGATATAGTATTAGATTCCCCTTTGATCATGGAGGGAGGAGTTATTTTTTGGTCAGTTGAACATAGTTTCTTTCTTATCGGTTATGTTCCCTTAGTAATTAGCTAGCACATGTGTGTGTCTTTTTATTTTCTTGGTGTGTGTTATCTTTATTTCATGTGTTTGAAGGTCAAATTAACTTGTCTTATCATGGTTAAGGTATGGTCAGTTCTAAAATTGAGTGCAAATGACATCATTACCCAATGGAAGGATAGGGATATTGGTCTATTTAGTATGTAGGTATGCTACCCCTATGAATCGCTAATGTTTTGACCAATTTTGAACCTTAAGGTGAAAAGGTCAACTGCTATAGGTGAATTTTTTTTTCATGTCTTGATAACCTATTTCAAGTCTTGTCAAGCCTTATATGGTCTCTAATAAGTCTTTATAAATCCTTATTAACTTTGTTAAACGTTTTGGAGAAATTAATTTAATGTATTATATTGGTATTTTACTAGTTTGGTCTTGTCATGGTGTAATGAAACATGGTTATGTGCTATAATAGGTCCTTAGGTGTCATTTAGGGATCAAATTATACAAACATTTAATACATGTATGGAAACTTTAAGGTTATTTTGTGGACTTTAAGGCACTATTTTATAAGTTGAAATGTGATTTTTGGCTAATTTTCATGTATGTCAAAGCTCCCCAAGTGAAACATATTTACAATATTATTTCCAAGGACCTTGGAGTAGTCACATAACTACCATACCTATCATAAAGTTAGATAAAATTTAGAATATTGACTTTCAACACTTAAAAGAGGAGTTTGGGCACTTGTATGGACTTTATGGACTCACTTCTAGGTGAAAATAGTTTATTAGTGTCCTTTCAGATTCTATAGGTCAAAATTAGGCATGGAAAGAATTTTCAAGTCTCAAAATTGCAAAAAAATCTCTCCTCCATCACTCCCTTGATAAGCTCATGAAGGCCATTTACAGGTGAATAGAATAGGCCGTATAGGTAGAGTTGGAGGTTAAGAATTTTACCAAAGTTTGAGACCTATATGGCCTTCTAATTAGTGGCATTTTTCATTTGATTAAGATCCTTAGATTTATGAATAATTTCTAAGGATTTAAGGTGAATTTTTGAGGTGAAAATACCCACTAGCTCTTTTTGGGAAAATTATCTTTAAAAAATGAAATTATTGTGGCATGAGGAGGCTTATATAGGGTCTGTATATGTGTGCATAATTTTTATATGTTGGTACCTAATAGATTCACATGTGTGCTATTGGAATTTAAGCATAAAAAACCTCATAAAGCTAGTCTGTAGGTATTGCACTCAAGGTTGAGAGCTAATGCAGAGTCTAACATATTCAAATGAATATTAGATGTTACCCATCATATATAAACTTCATTAAAGTCTCTCTGAGCATTTGAACATTCTATACTAGTTTCCTGAAAAGTCGCATTATCAATGAGATTTTGAAATGTGACTTGGGGTTGCCTGCATAATAAGATAAATTGAATAAGTTATAAATTTATATTTCCAAAAGAGTTTTGTAGTTATGAATTCTTGATAAAATTGTTTATTAAAATGAGGAATGACCTTAGAGCCCTAATGACCATGTTTTCACCTTTCACAGTCTAAACATAGGATTGTAAACCTATAGGTTTGCAACTTTAGGTGATGTCCAATGAATTTTTTTAATGTTTGAGTTGTAGAATTGAATATGAAAGAAATTTAATGGATTTATGTTTGAAAAATTCATATAATAATTAAGATACTAGACCATTTGAATTCAAGAGAGATTTGATTATGGAGTCTATAGGTTTTAGTGCTCATACACATGGTCTATGTATGGAGACAAGTTTTAGTAATAATATAAGTTTGAGGATGCTACAAAAGGATAGTAACCCAAGATAGTGAGAATGAACTTATATAAATTTCTAATCCTCCCAAACTTGCATGATTTAGTTGATAAGACTAAAACTCAGGTTTAACATTCTAAAGATTCTCATTGACCACCTATAACCACACTTTTGGAATGTGAAAAGAAAAATTGTGACTTTGGATGGAGGTAGTGTTTTGGGTAAGTTTAAAGAGGTTAAAACATTTCAATATTGTATCAAAGTCATTTATAGGTTCAAACATTCGAAATTTATGCTCTATAACCCTAAATTTATACTTATAGGGAGAATGGTTACCTATAAGTCCTCTTAGGTGACTCAAGTGTTTTCTAAACTTGAGAAGGTGGTGTATGAGGGTTTGTAGTTTAGGAAATTAAATCAACATACTCATGTAATTTGAGATCAAAGATATATAAAATTGGAATAGAGGAGGGTAATCAAATCATGGCTCACTATAACTCTTCATCCTTACATACCATTGATGTGCCATTTATAGATTTACTTAGGTTGAAAGATGATTTTGATCTAATAGACACATAAGTATAAATGATAAGTAAACATATTTTAAGTTATTATATAATTCCACCATGTTTCCACATGAACTTCATAGTAAACAACAATGTAAAGGTGGGCAGGCCTGTTTAGGACTAATTGAGTCTAAACCAAGCATACATTTTTGTGTGTAAACTTGTGTGAAAGTAGAGTTCATGAAGGATCATTGGATCCTAATATGGATTATAAAATAGGTTAAATAGTTCATTAAAATTAAAATTTACCTATTAAGATTTCAATATTGACTTCTAAATGTTCATTCAAACACTATATACTCGGTCAGAAGGTGCCTATAGGTTTGCTAGGCAATACATATTGATTTCAATATGGAGAGTACACAAAGTGCATAGGAAAAGAATTGGAGTTTAACCCAATTTAATTTATATATAAGTGAGATAATTTTATGTCATATTAATATTAAAATGAGGTATGGAAAAATGACCAAAACACTCACTTTAACCCTTGCATATACACTCAACCAAATAAGGTAATAACCCTACCTGCCTAGTAAAGATTAAAATTCCTACTTGGTTTGAAGATATAATTCATAAGAAAAATAAATTAAATTGGGATGATATCCTAAAAATATATCATGAAATATTTATAATCTCTTAAATTAGTGTAAAGGGATGACAAAGTTAGATGTCATATTTAGGCCTGTTGAATCTAAAATCCTGCATACATCCCTGCATGTAAACTTTGAGTGATGGAAAATGGTTTTTATGGGTAAGTTTAGATAATAAGGACTATATGGAAGAAATATTAGTCTCAAATAATCAATACATGATATTTTTTAACCCTTTTATAGATGATAAAATTATCAAACACAGTCAGCTAGGGTCACTAGCATTGACTTTCTCAATAACCTTAACATGAGTTGATGAAGGATATAGTAGGGTTGTAGAACAAATGTGAAAATAGAATCATATAATAAATTAAGTTTGTATGTATTATACCTATTTAGTTTATTTTCAACTTAAAATTATACTTAGAACACTACCTACAAATCTCATCTCTCTTTAGAACTCAAAAACACATAGTCTATTAACTTGAGGGTCTCCTAAACATGATCACATCTCCCTTGAAAAGATGCATGGTGTCTAAAAATATTGGTAATAATATGAAACAACTATTAAACTATGATTAATTTCACTTATATGTTCATTCAGAGCCTTTCCTTTATGAATCATCCTTAAGACCTTGAAGCACTCATAGGCTACCAATAAGCTCTTTAATGATCCATTGAGAGAAATGGACACCTAAAGCACATGAAATGACCTATTTATCTCCTAAAACATTTTTTTTTATGTTTTTTAGGACTGCAATTATGTTATCCAAATGTGCTTTTTTCATACTTTTAGTTGTACAAATTATAATAAATACATTATTTTGCATGGTTTTTGGTGTTTTACAAGGGTTTTGAGAAATGTAGAATTTGAAAACTATTGAAAGAGGTTGAATATTATTTATTTAATATTTTAAAAACAATAAATATTCTCAAAAAATCCTTTAAGTGATCAAACAAAATAAATTTTTCAAGGTAGTCTTAGACAAGCCTAAAATTAGACTAGGTTTCAAGGTCATTCCATGGTTCTTACACTTCTATAGGGTCTCAGGGCCTCAAATATGAAATGGAGGTTGGTGATAGCCTATGGAAATTATATCACATGATTTTGTGTTATTTTACACATGGGAGAGATCTATATTAGAAAATTATGCTTCTAAGCGAGGAGACCTAATTAAAGAGAGAGAAAGGTATAAAAATGCACTTCCACTCAAATTCTATACATGAAATTTGATATAGAGATATAAGGGGATAATGGTATCTAAAAATATGTGCTCATTTTATCAATAAATACTATAAATTATTCTACACAAGGAGATTTACACATTTTCAAGGCTATAAGGAATGAGGCTAAATGAGGTTATTTGGTGCAAAACAAACTCTTAAGGGTAGTTTGAGACATCAAAATGAGTTATTTCATGTCTAATATTATGTTAATAGGTGATTCGTGGAGATATAATGATTTTGAAAAGATGAATTCAAGTTTTGAAACTTTTAAACAAGATTGGCCTAGTGAGATGAAGAGGCTTCTAAACACCTAGTAAGAAAATGAAGTGATGTGTTAAATGGAACCTACATAGATAAGTTGAAAGGTGTCAATAGTAGATAAAATATATAACTAAACATACTATGACCATATATAAGGCCATTTTTCATTACACAAGCTAAGGTAAAGTGTAATTTTGGAGAGCTAAGTAAGGTGTCAAGCAAAGTTGAAACTTCCACATGACTTGCAGCAGAAGAGCATCTTCATAAGACTAACACTTATCTTTGAGGATCTGATGGGTTAGTTTCAAAATCCTTTCTTTTTTAAAATCCTCTTGTACACTTATCACTCTCTCTCTCTTTCTCTCTCTATTTTTATCTATCTATCTCCTATGCACTTCTCTCCTTCTCTCACTTTCTCTATATATTGAGCCTTAATTGGATAAGTATGTATCATTCACCTGGTTATGGTGAATCCATACCCATTTGAAGAATTTTTATCCTTTGATCAATATACATTCTTGATTAGTTAATCTTGTTGAGTGATAATGTCGTTTCCTTGGAATGTTTGTCTTTGTTTAGCATTTATTTTTAGTTTGGATTCCTTTTTATAAGTCTGTTGAATTTTATAAGTGAGGTGTAACTGTTTAGTGAGTATTCTTTTCATTAATTTCAATTCATGAATCCTTGACTAGTCCTCCTATCTTAATCTTTCTTCACAAACCTTCATGAGAAACATTGATGTAGAGAAGTAGATTTGGAATAGTGTCATGTGCAGATTAGTCTCTTGTTTAAAGTGCAATTGAAATTGGTTGGTAGTGGTCAAATAATATTTGATGAATTACCTCCATTAGATTAGTTTTCTCTCCTTTTTTCCTATCAATTGGTATATTAGTTTTTGAGCCTAAGTGATTCAAAAAGGGGAGCTAGTTGTTTAACCTAGATATTCACCTATATAATAGGGTACCCAAAACCTTGATGCATTTCTATGTTATATCCAAATTTTAAGGATTAAAATACATTATAAAGGGTGAAAAAATTTATTTATAGGAGTTTTGGCACACCCAATGGGACTAAGGTCAAAGTTATTAAAGAATTCTTGGTGTTCTTATTCCACCTATCAACCTTTGGAGGCATTCAAAACATCAATGGTGTTTCCATGCATGACCAACTGGTTGTATCAATGTATTCACTCATTAAAAGTAATGTGTGTTTCATCTCATTATCTTGATGAGGTTGTTATGACTGAGTTTGAAGTAGAGTTCAATTTCATGCAAGTTGGTGAAGTTTCCCCAGCCTATAGTATTACATATCAGTATATGGTGAACTTGATCAACTTAATTATGATCCATATCAGTCCTATGATTCTTATCAACGTTTTCATGAGTTCTACTAGTCACGTGACCAGCCTTCTCAAGCTAAAGATGTTCCTATAAGAGTCATATATAATATAAAATCATAAAAATATCTTTTACAATACATTGTAGGCCATTTCCAACAATATATTCATCATCAATTCATTATGAGGGTTTTGAGAGGGTTTTAGACCTATTTTCATTCTTAATATTTGTTCATACATCTCTATCCTTGATACCACCTACTAATTATTAGAAATAATTTTAAGGACACTTTTCCATATCTATAAAATAGTTCATATTCCCATTAATATTCACACATGTCAACACTCAAAATATGTTCCTTCTCGAGTCCCCATCTCTTCATTCTGCATACACATGAGACCTTCAAACTCATTTTCATGCATTCTCCTTCAAATCAAGACCTAAAACTACACCAAAATGATTAAATCATAATTTTAAACCTAAATACATGATCATATTATCTCAAAATACTCCAAACCTGATCATGACACCTCATTCTTCACATAGGGTCTTAAGACTAGGTCCATGAGAAGACCACCAATGAAGGACTTACCCCTTTAGCTCACTCTGAGAGTCATATGAATGATTCAACACCTATATAAAATTATATAAAAATTAATTTCACACCTTAAATATTAAACACATACATTTCATCATCACCATGCCTCTACAAGCTTGTACCCCCTCATTTCATTATACCTTACAATGTTTTACAACAGACTCTAATGGACCACTCAAAACTACACTAGTAATATCATATGAATGACCATAGCTAAATTATTGTAATAATAGACCATAATATTTATTAAAAATAAATTACCATACATAAACACATCACATTAATGAATTTTTTTAATAATATCCCCCTTTATCATTGATGGAAAACCACATTGATTTCAAACACACTTCAAGCTAACTATCCTTTCAACATAAAACTTATCCATCAATATGATCTCTTTCCCCTTTTAACATTAATGAAAAATGTATCTAAAAATTTAAAAAAAATCATCTACACAAATTTAATTGATCCTTTGACCTGATCATTTCAAAGGACAAGTAAACTCCCCCTTCGCCCATACATACTTCTCTTCAAGCTTCTCAAGAGACCTATGTTAGATCGCCCTAACTCCATGCTCTACCTTGATCAAGTCATTTGAAACCAAAAATATATATTTAAAACAAATAAATAACTCATTTTCTTACCTTATGGAATCTCTAAATGTCTGAAAAAGACTCATCAATTAATTAGGACTTGACTCAGCTCATGACACCTTCAACAGATCACCTCAAATAACTAGGTTTGCATACAACTTTACAACCATTGTTCATATAGGAATAATATGAGTTATCCATTTCAGAATAATATTCATCAGGTATATATCATCTATAGGATGTTATTAAATATTTATGTTATTCTTTTGAAACTTTCACAAGTTAATACTTTCTTTAATTTATCTTATCACAACAGTCTTGCCATTCTCTGCTCACTAGGTCTATGAGACATTGTTTGTTGCAACACATCTCTATTATAATTTTGAATATTAATTATTTAACATAAATATTATAAAATATGTATATATTTTAATATCAAAAAGGTTATTTATGTATCATTGTATCTTTTTTATGGTTAACAAGCCATCATAGCTTGGACAAACTCAAAACACCCTTCTTGGTGGACTCTGCCTACTGAGTTAACAACTCACTATGAAGGACTAATGTGATCTTATTAATATAAAAAGTAACACATTTTCTTTCTCATTATGATACTTATATAATATTCATACACATGGGTCATTCCACTTCATATCTAGATTCACCAAATAACTTAGAGATCCCCTTCACTGGTTTCCCTTATTCACTGTATCTTGCATATAGTCTTATTTGTTTTATGTTCATTGGTTTACTTTGTTCACTATAAATAAATTTTTGTCTTCAATTATTAATAACAATATATATTCATTCAATTTACATTAATCAAAAATTATTTCATATAACCTTCATGACCATATTGGCATTGTAGACCAATTTGCTTACTCTTATGTTTTTCCTATTTTATCTCAGAATTCTAGACCTAATATTATACTTAGAAAAGAATTTCATACCTTAAAAACATGATAAATAATAATTATTACCATTCAAACATACCAAATAATACTCACTAGACTTTGAAAACTCTCACAAGTCCATCTATTTCATCAAGGATCCTTCATAGGGTTTATTGTATTGAAACTCTCATCCCTTTATTTGTCATAACTTGAGCTTGTTATTCATTACTAAGATAGATATGACCATAAAAAGAGCATATAAAAGAGTAATATAAATTAAATAACATCTTAATTCACTTTTAACAACCAACCTACATGACCAAAATAACCAAAAATTTCAACAAGTTTCTCTTGTCAACTAAAATTAAAGTCCTAACATAATCAACTACCATGATGAATTTATTTCACAAAATCATGTTTCCAAATATGATAAAATTCATTTTAAAAGTCTTAAATGATTTAAAAACTTATAAAATCATTTCAAGTTCATTATAAAGGATATATACCCTCTTAGATCAATCTAGGTTCACAAGACAAAACATAGTCAATAGAAACCAACTTTGACATGCAATAAATGCACTTGTATATATTTTCAAGGCACACTACCACCTTTAGGATGATCATGATGGAGTATACTATTATTTTACATTTTAAATAATCTTTATACAACATATTATTTGTCTTCACTTATCTACAAACACTCCTTACACCACTGTCAATACTCACATACAAACATTTCATTGCTTTTGTACTTGCTCATGCATCTTGACTTGTTCCTCAAGAACTCTTATAGACCTACTAACATATTAAATAACCCATTATTAAAATTATCTATTTATATATTGAGACTTATTCAAAAACCTTATTATCATGTAACTCTTGCCAAGGCTCAATAAACATCCACCAAACTTTCTTCTTCCACAAGCTGATAAACACATTGATCTTGAAACTCATCTTCACAAGCCTAGTCATTTATGATTCTCGGATCACATTAAAGATATAAAAATTTAATAAAATATAATAATATAATACCAATTATTGGAATCAAAACCACTGAGATGGGTGGTGAATCAATTTACAATCTTTTCTTTCAATTCCACTTAGCATTAATCAAACATTCAAACCTATAGAGTCATGAAGCAATTCATTGAGAAGAAATCACATGGATAATAAGCAATATATAAAAATAATAACACAATATATATTTAGGTAACCCTCATTGGGGATAAAAACCAATGAAACACCACTTGTATCACTATCTTATAAGCAATGGATCAACATTTAGTGACGCACCAACCCTTCACTAGTCAAGCACCAACTCAACTAATACTTTAACAAGATTTAACTTCCAAAGAGGATACAAAAACCTAAGTTACTTAGAACCAAAAAAACCAATGCAAGGACACTTTTTAAATATTAAACTTAAAAGGAAACTCCAACTCCCTCTTGAATAAGCACTAACTCATTCAAGACAAGCTTTATCACCGCAAAATACCTTGTTGCTTAACCAATGGATTATGACTTCTTATTCAGCTCTTATATATTATCTATCCTATATAAAACATTAATAAAAAATATATAATTTATCTTGATGATATATAAATAGGCCATAAAATTATTTATCTCTTCTCAACCTTCTACCATTCTCAAATAACCTTCTAGGCTTACTCATTCAATATGCCTCTTACTAGGCTCATTAAGTCAATTGACCTTGTCATCTACCTACATAACTTAGAATTTATGTTCATGATTGATCCTATTATCCTATATAATGGTATACATGAATTATTTATACTCCTCTAAGATATATTTTATTCTCTTATATTCTCATTCCTTCAACTACTCCAAATAGGCCTATTATGCCTTGTATGTCTACCAATCACTTGTTATTACCCACTTTGGTCATCCAAACATATTTACACACTATAATTACCATTTAAATGGGTCATATAATATGTTTCACACATGAAAAAAATACTACATAGGTCTACTAAACTCATTAAGTAACAAAACCGTTGTTAGGCCTTAAAGAAGGCCTAATGCAATTAGGTCTACCTCAAACATGCATTACCACTCTAACCGCTTAAAACATTTTGAGTCTTCACCTATGCATTAAAAAATTAAAATAAACATCCAATATACTATTTATAATATCCATTTAGGTCCATACAACATGCTATTTTAGTTTTCCACTTGAACAACATCAATAGGTCTTCTAGTCATTAGCCCTTCATACATAGAAAAAGTCTACATTGAATATCTGAAGCATATATTTAATTTTACCAAAAAAAATATAAAAAAATAATATGAACATATCCTTTATGACTTCATTGTCATCACCAAGTCCATTTTGCATCACCATATAGTACATAAAACATAAAACCAACAACTTTCATATGCTCACTCATAATTGTCTCACTGCTCAAAAGTGTAGTTATGATAAGTGTTTTCTTTAGCTCATGTAATAAAAATTACAACAATTATCTTTAACATGAATATATAATAATTATTTAATCATAATTTTAAACCTAAATCCATGCTCACATGATCTCACAATCCTCTAAAATTAATCATGGCACCCCACTCTATCACTTAGGGTCTCAAGACTAGGTCCATGAGAAGACCACCAATGAAGTACTTACCCATTTAGCTCACTTTGATACTCATATTAATGAATAAACACCTATATCAAATGATATAATAATTAATTTCACACCCTAAATTTTAAACACATCCATGTAATCATCACCATACCACTACAATCCTATACCAACTCATTTCATCATACCTCACAATGCTTCATAAGACACTCTAATGGATCACTCAAAGGTACATTAGTAATAATATATGAATGACCATATCCACCTTATTTTAATACTTTAAATCAAGATTTATTTAACATCAATGAATATACACAAACACATGACATCAATGACAACTTGCAATAATATATTCCACCCATTTTTTCCCAAGAGACCTTTCCAAGTGAGCTTCAAAGTGTTCTAAGTCCTTCATGTGTTCCTCAAACCTTCTCTTATTGGAATTCAATCCAAGAGAGAATTAAAAATAATAAAGAGAATGTTTTTGTGCATCCTATTTTTTAGAGCCAATATTCCATTTCTCTTCCTCAAAAATCACCTAAGAAGTCTTTTAAGACTCCAAGCTAGAACCAAGTGGTAAAATCATAAAGTAATTGAGGTGAAACAAGCATAGATTGGGAAGTTGAATTCAAGGAATAATTTTAAATTATGTAATTTTCTCCCATCCCTCCTAAAGAGTAATTTTGTACCTCATACTATCCCTCTTGTGTCCCTTATCCTCATGAAGCTACTAACCATCTTCAAGAAAAGCTATTCAAGAGAGTATAGACTAATTAATTGAAGCTCTAGAATTGAAGATGAAAGGAATTGAATCAAGCCAAAATCGAGAGTTTATATTCAAAGAAAACTTTGTGCATACTCAAGATCCATTTCCCTCTCCCTAAGAACCTCTAGCTTATCCATTTTGTATATATATTTAAGAATATATTCAAAATAAGGAGGTCTTAGTGGAGAAGTGTGAAAATCAATTTTCAACTATTGAAGGGACTCAAGAAAGCTATAAAAAAAGTGAAGTTATTGTTGAAGAGAATGTCCCTTCCATTGCCTAACTATATTTGATTTCCCTACAAGAGTTCCTTCAATATTCAACCATTCTCAAGGTTTCAAGTTACAGTAAGGTCCCTTACATTCCCAAAACCATATATGATCCACACACCATACCTCATACTCCCTCTCCAACTCATGAACTTACCCATCACCCTCACACCACATCCCTTACTAAAGAAAAACCTATCCTATGGGAGGGAAGTGACTGAAAAATATTTTTAATTACAGAGGATGAAGATTCTTCAAGTGAGATTGTTGAGGATATTTACATTGGCACTCCACTTGGGGAAGAGAAATGCAAAATATTTTTCAAAGAGGAGATTATGGAGATGATCTTGATGGTGTGATTCAGTAAGAAGATCCAATTCCATCTAACTTGGTTGAGGTTGTAATTGGTAATGAGGTTTAAATCTCTCTAAACAAGCAAACTAAGGTCTTGAATGATGTTGACATATTTCATAATGATTAAGAAAATAAACTTGAAGACGTTGCCTTATAATAACCTCATAACTGCATAGAAGTATATGAATATCTTGACAACTCTATGGTTCTTGAGGAGAATGAAGATGGTCCTCTTCTAGTTGGTCTTATTCATGTTGATCAAAGAGAAGAAGATAAAGATGACTGGAAGTAGTTCCTTTGGTTTCTTCAAGATATCTAAATTCTTTGTATGGGTATGTTTCCTATTGAATATCATGCTCATGAGGAGATTAAATAAGATATTCTCATTGAGGACAATGATGTATCTTGGAGCGAGTATGAAAAAATATTTGAAGAGATTGATGAGCTTGAAATAAGTTTGGTGTCACTCAAGATGTAATTAAAGACCAAGAATCATGCTTAGATGGAGTATAATTTGATGAAGTTTTAGCTAAGGAGAATCATGAGAAGGATATTGAAGCACAATAGAAATTCATATTCATAGGTGATTAGTTTTCAACTATGATTCTATTTGAGAACATGTTAAGAGGAGTGGCATTTAAGAAGAATATGGAGACAACAAGACCAAGGTTAAAGAGACACCTTGCTTCTTTCCATTCTTCATTTAATGGATTAAGAGATGGTACAAGCTTCCCATTTGATATAGGATGGAGGAGTTATTTTTAGGTCATTTATACATGGTTAGTTATTTTATTGTTGGTTTTGTTCCCTAAGTTCTTAGCTATCACATGTGTGCATCTTGTTATTTGTTTGGTGTGTGTTCTCTTTATTTGGTGTGTTTGGAGGTCAAATCAACTTATCTTTTCATTGTCAAGGTCTAGTCAAGTCTAAAACTAAGTGAAAATGAATTCATTACCTAATGGAAGGATAAGGCTATTGGCCTATTTAGCATAACAGGTATGCTACCCCTATGAATCACCAATTTGTTGACCAATTTTGACCACTAAGGTCAAAATGTTAACCTTTATAGGTGAAAATGTTTTATCATGTCTTGATAACCTAGTTATGTTGGAAACACAATCACTGAGAGGGAGGATGAATTAGTGATACAAGAAAATCAACTTTAGTTCCACTTCTTCAAACTCTTAACCATTCAACATAAGCATATAAACCATTCATTGCAATGAAAAATGAAAACAATGCAAGATCAAAGCACATAACACATGAATTATGTAGAAAACACTAATGGGTAATAAAACCCACTCTAAAGCCTTCAAAAAAATGGACTACAGTCCTATAAGATATCAAAAAAAATAAACTTTAGTGAATTAACCACTCCACAAGGAACACCAACCCCTAATTCATCTAGCACCCACTAGACTTTAGCAAGTAACAACTTGCTAGGAAGCTAAAACCCCCTATTTATTTGATCAAACACCCACTCAACTAGAAAATTGAAACTCCACCTTTCTTTGTTTCCTTCACACAATTGATGATGGTCTTATATAGAACAAACAAACTCAAATATGCCTCTCATATAGGCATGTAACAACCCCTCTTCTTCTTCACTCAAACTACCCTCATACACATAATCAAACCTATAATAAACACTTTAAGACCCTTATCACATCTTCAACATTATTTTTTGATATATTCAATAGCCTCTTAACCTTTTTCAAATTGTCAATTCATTCACTTCAATATCCCATTTTCTAACTAGTTCAAACAAGATTAATTAGCCCTCTCTTATACTTGACACTCACTCAAGCAACCATCTCTATCAACAAAATCACATTACATACTTAAAAAAACACAAAAATATAAATTAGGACATGTTACATATCCCAACCAACCACTCTCTAGGTTTTCCATGCTTTTTATGGCACTAACCTACTCACTAGGCCTAATACATTAGCCCTCATTATCCATACATTACATGTGAACTCTTTTACATTACAATAGCCCTCACTAAACAAAGAAACATTTTAGATACTTAACCATAAGTTCCTTCCTTCCCTCTACATTCTCAATAGGTCATAAAACACTCCATGTTACTCTCTTAACTTATGCATATTCCATTATCCCTCACCTTTCCAATATGTCTCATGGAGACCTATTTATCCCTTTAACATTTCATCAAGTAGAATAGTAACACAATACCAATTCAAAGAGCATGTGTCCAAGACACATGACCCCTAAGAAATAATCCAAATATCAAAACTATCTCAAGACACCTCTACATAACTCAAACCTATCAATTCAATGAATTAACCCTTGAACACCATGGTGGATGAAGGAAAAGATAACTTGTTAACATTTGTTCATACACTAAATGGATTGGTCAAACCTCCAAAATACATACATATAATACTCAAGGAGTCTAAAACACTATCTAATAGATAAATCATCATGAAACATCTAAACACCATCAAGAAAAACACAAACATCCTTCTCAAGTCACTTGTAAAACAAAGTCAAAACCTCATTCAACTTTGAAGCTCCATAAATGCACCTATACAAACAATCAAGGTTTGAAACCATATTTTATAGATATCCCTTGGAGCATTATACAACTTTACTTTTTACAACATCATCAAATTATTCCATTTCCTCAAGACATAAATACAACAATCACAACTGGTTTCCTTTATAAAATTCAAATATTTGAATTTCAATGGTCATATTTTTATGAAAAAATGGCTATGGAAATGATGAAATCAGCCTAGAAAGCCTTGTTTGACCATTAATAAATTTTAATATATACATTTAATGGACCTAAAACTTGAAACATATTTTACTTTCATAGGGGATTCCATCCATATATCAAACTACTCCTGAGATCTTCACATGTGCAAATTTTGACATCACCAACTTGCTCTCTTAACCAAATTTGACAAGTTGACTAGGATGACCTAGACAAGCACAAAAGCATTCCAAAGTATTCCTATCACCTACCATGTATTTTGAAACCTTCTAGAAACATTATGAAGCCTTTCGATCATGCATTAAACATATGAATCATGCATATACTCAACATTCAAATGTGTTGGGTGAATATTTTGTCACCAGCTAACTGATGAACAAAATAGGTAGTTTTAACCATAACATAGGAAGATTGGTTGGCCAAGGGTTCAAGTTTACCACATCAAAAGGGGAAAAATCTCTTCTCTCATCAAGGGGAGGTTCCCTATAACTATGAGGAGCTATATACTATATATATAAGCAAAAAATAACACTCAGGGGTAGGACAAAACCATCCATCTCTCTTCTTTCAGAGATGATGTTCACAAACAAAGAAGAAATCCAGGTGAAAACACTAAAGGTGCTTCTCTTCTTTTAGAAGTGGTCTTGTAGCAAATAGTAAGATTTCTTTCTGATAGGTAACAAGTAACTAGTAACAGGGGGCGTAGTAACCAATAGAAAAAGGTGTAGCACAAAGTATCCACATCAACTGCCCAAGAGTGAAATACGAAGGACAATGAGGGCACAAAGTCATCCCAAGGCCATTTACATAGAAAGAAAAAAAAACACACACAATAAAGACAATTGTGGAAACATAAAGTCTCTCCATAGTTGACTTTAGGACACCTTCCTAATTACTTCCACTAGTTCTATTTATTTCATCAAATGGACAAGAATGCAGGAAACAAACATAAGAACAATCTCCTAAATGACACAAGCTATTACAACACAAAGTCTGAAAGTAACTTGCTTTCTCATTCAAACAAATAAATTTGATCAACAATCTAAACTCAAAGTCTCAGTGATCACCTCAAAATTTTGGCAGAGTTTTGCTTCTATAACCAAAAAGATCTCATGTGCATAAAATAAGAGATTACAATATATAACCGCCAAGAAAGGCTTGGTGCTTTCTTTCATGGAGTAGCCCATACTATATTCAATGCCTTGAATGCATTTTTAGTTTAGTCAAAGAGGGCCATGCTGGAATAGGGCATATGCCTTAACTGTGGCATGTCAACTCATTTTAAATATCTTCTCCTCGGCATGGGTTGTCTGGTCTTTCTCCAAATATGTACACAGTTATCCCCTCACTTTTATTCTAAGGGAGAAAAATAGGCCACATCTTTTAATGCTTGCAAGCTCAGATGTCTACTTGGTGGAATGTTTCATCTACTAGAAATAACTCTTGCATAGATATTTTTAGTCTTTCCCTCTTTCCTATTGCAATTTGAGCTCTCATGTTATCTTTTCCCTTTCTGCTGGCTCTTTCAGCTCCCTCTTCAACTAGTCACTGAGTTTGTTTTTAGGTTCCTCACCACATTTGAAAATCAACAGATATTTCATTACCCTAAATTTGACATCCATGGGGATGTCATTGGTTGCTGGTTGCTTGAACCATTTTGAACCATGAACTTTTGAACCTTTGAAAGTTCATTGGTTCATTGTTTCAATAGTTTGGGCAGCCTTCTTGGCTCCTTGGTTCCATTGCTTTCTTGGTTCATTCACTTTCTTGGTTCATTCACTTGAACCATCTCTTTGATCTGGTCTCTAGAATCTTCTACTTCCTTCCTTTGTTCAGATCTTTCATTGAACCGTTGAACCCGTTGAACCTTTGAACCATTTTGGTTTAAGGTTTAATGGTTCATCCTCTTTTTTAGAAGCCTTTGTTTTCTCTAAGTCTTTCAAAGCTTTGAAATTCATTTAGATTTATATCTTTGGAACCCCCCAAAGGGAAGGTGTCCCTTTGGACCTTGAGAAAGGTCCATTTATTGGTCACCAAGAGCCCCCAGCAAGGGTACCTGCCCTTCAGGTAGCCTTCTTCTTCAAATCATGTAGAGTCCATAGAAACCAGCCTACAGAGTCCTTAGAAACAAGCCTACAGAGTCTGTAGAAACAAGCCTGTAGAGTCCATAGAAACAAGCCTACAGAGTCCATAGAAACAAGCCTAAAGATTCCATAGAAATAGGCTTGTAGAGTCCGTAAAAATAGCCCTGCAGAGTACATATAAATAGGCCTGTAGGCCTTTGATCATTCCTTCAGCTTTAAATCTTTATAACCTCTTGAAGGGAAGGTGTCCATTCAGACCTCGAGAAAGGTCCATTTCCTAGTCACCGAGAGCCCCCTGTAAGGGTACCTACCTTTCAAGGTCCTTCAGGTGGCCTTCTTCTTCAAATCCTTCAGACAAAATGTCTGAAGGAATTCCTTCAGACATTTTGTCTAAAGGAAACCTTTCCTTTGCCTTAGCCACTTTCCATCGGGCCTTTGATCATTCCTTAAGACAAAATGTCTAAAGGATTTCCCTTGTAAAATTTCACCATGGAAAATATTTCTGAAGGATATATTTTTGTTCCCTTTTGTTCACTGCCCTCCACAAGGGGACTTACCCTTTGGGTTTTGGGGGACTCCTTTGAACCTTTTGATTGAACTGACTGATTAAACCAACCATGGTTCAACAGTTCAATGGTTTAACCTTTTTTTTTAAGCCTTCTTTCATTTAAGTCTTTTGATTTGATTGAACTCATTAAACCTTTGAACCCGTTGAACCATTTTGGTTCAAGGTTCAATGGTTCAACAGTTCATTCTTTACTCTTCGAAGCCTTCTTTTCTTCTAAGTCTTTTGAAGTCATTGAACTTGCCGAAGTGGTTAAACTTTGAACTTTTGCCAAAGTGCCTAACTCTTTAAGCTTACCAATGTCATTGAACCTTTGGAAGTGGGGTTCAATGGTTCAATGGTTAAATCCTTTGTTTGAAGCTTGTCAATAGACCTTTTGGTTGAACCTCAATGTTGAACCTACCTTGAAATTGCCTAAGTGTTGGGAACTTGTTTCTTTGTGAGAGCTCACCTATTGAATTCATTGAACTTATTGAACCTATGAGTCCCTTAGCTAAAAAATCTTGAATAATGTAGAATTTGAATACTCAGAACAAATTTTGAGAAGAGAAGAGAGAATTTTGACCTACAGGACCAAAATAGTTCATATGTTATCCCAAAAATGAGTGACAAATTTTGGAAACAACAGCTAGCTCCAGTTGGGAAACTTCTTTCAGTTGAAATTTTGAAATAACTAAGGGGAGTAAAAACTAGAATCTCCAGTGCCTTTAAGTATTCCATTAGGCAACGGAGTCATGCTACTCAAAAAATAAAAGCGCCAAAAAAGAAAATAAAAAGCACAAAATATAACTAAAGACTATGCAAATATACATATGTACAAATGATCTTATCTGATAATTCAAGAATTGAAGTGCTTTAGATGCTACCCATTATGAGGTAGAGAAAAGAGTGTGCCATCTTGATACTTCAACAGGTAACTATTTTCACCATTGAGCTGATGGATAGTAAATAGGCCTCTCCATAGGGAATCAAACTTCCCATGCATTCCCTTTGGTTCTCTCCTTTTGTCCCATAACAGAGCTTGATCTCTAATCTAGAAATCACAAGTTTTTGATTTTTGGTTGAAGTGATTATTCACCATACTTTGATGCACAACAATTCAGGCCACCACCATAGTTTGTTGTTCATCCAACTCAGTTAAGAACATAATCCTCTTGTCAATGGAGCTTTCATATGTCTGAGCTTTCATAGTGCTGGAAATTCTAGGGTGATTGGTATCTCTGCATTGAGACCATACAAAATTTGGAAAGGTGACATACCTATCAACCTTTTAAGTGTAATTCTATCTTCCCATAAAGCATCAACCAATGCTTTATGCCAAGTTCATTGGTTGTCATCTACCAGCTTCCTAATGATGGTCACCAGGTTCTTGTTGCTTGATTTAGCTTGGCCATTCCCTTGTGGGAAATAATCAAAAGAGTGGGAGTGGGTAATCCCATATTAAAAATAGAACTGAATGATCTCATGAGAAGAGAAACAGGTTGCATTATCTATCACAATCTTGGTTGGGACCCCAAACCTAGAAATGATGTTTTCCTTGAGGAAATTGCATACCACTTCTGAAGTAGCATGCTTGGTTGGGATTTCTTCCACCCATTTGGTGATGTAATCTATGGCTGTGAGGACATAATCATGTTTAGCACTTGAAGATGGGTTTACAACACCAATGAAATTGATTCCCCATTGCTGAAATGGCTCTTCTATCACCACTGGCTTGAGAGGCAAAGAAGCTAACTTGGGTCTTCTAATGAACTGTTGGCACAGTTCACACCTTCATACACTATGAAATCCTTGGTATAATTTGGACAAACCAAAATTAGGGCATGGGTAATAGCTGTCTTGATATCTTGAAATGTCAATTTGCCTTCTTTAGTCCAGCTGAAAGTGACCTTTCCCTTCATCATGTTCACAATGTGGCGAGTCTTCTCAGCAAACTCAGGGATGAACCTTCGTAAAAAATTTACCTTTCCAAAGAAAGATTGAACTGTAGTCTTACTTGTGGGTGGAGGAAGCTCTTGGATGAATTTGATGCTTTCTGAGTCAATCTTTATGCCTTCTTGGGATACAATGTGTTTGAGAATTTTTCCTTTCATTACTCTAAAAATAGACTTCTTGAGATTTATAAAAATGCCATTCTAGCGACAATGTTCTAGCACTTGTTGTAAATAGTGCACATGATCAAGGCGATGCTTGAAAAAGATGGTCAAGTCATCAAGGTATACCATAATGAACTTACCCATTTCATCTTTGAAAGCAAGGTCCATTGCTCTCTGGAAAGTGGCACCAAAATTTATTAGGCCAAATGGCATTCTTTGATATGCAAAGGTGCCCCAAGGCATGGTGAAGGTAGTCTTGTGCTGGTCTGCTTCATCGAATTCTACTTGATTATACTGTGAGAAGCCATCCAATATTGATAACATCTCTGAACTAGTCACTATCTAAAGAACTTGGTCCATGATGGGTAGAGGATAGTTATCCTTTAAGGATGACTGATTCAAATTTTTGAAATCCATGCAGAGGCAAATTTCACCATTATTTCTTCTCACAGGTACTATGTTTGCAATCCATGTGGAATGATGGATTGGGAAAATTATTTTAGCATTCATCATTTTCTATATTTTAGACAAAATAGTACCTGATATCTTTGGATTGTACTACCTAGATTTTTGCTTATAAGGTACCGAATCACCCTTGAGAGGAATTTCATGGCAAATTTCATCTAGCCTGAGCAACTTTAGATCATCATAGGAGTACGCTAGGACATCCATGTACTGGTGAAGTAGGGTAGTAAAATTGAATTTTTCCTCTAGAGTGCAACATTTCTCAATGTTCACCATCTTAGGATTTTCCTTGATACCCAAATTTATTTGATCAAACTCATGAGAGGAGCTTAAATCCATTTGTTGTAGTTTGATGAACTTGTCATGCTTGTCAAACATTTTCTCAAGGGAAACAAATCCTTTGGAAATTTTATTCCCCTTTACCTATAGGAATTCCTTACTTACGTCTGAACTTGATTCAGGGGTTGGTTCAAGCTTCCAGGGCTCACTACCTTCGAAGTGAAGCTGTTCAAAACTATCTTCTTATTCCAGAAAGGCAATGATTTGGTTGTCACCATTGAACACTTGCATATGATTGGCATTATCAAGCACACTTGGTCAAAATACTAGTTTGATAGTGTACCTATCTCCATTAAAATCTGAGTGAGAAACCAAAAGAGTTACTGAAATGGCCAAAGCATCAACTCGGTCATTGAATTCCCTAGGAACTGTAGAGATGCTAAAAACATCAAAACTTTCAATTTGATCCCAAACCAGATTGTGGTAATGACGTAATCTCTCATTTTTGGTTTGGTACAGGTTTCTCACCTGACAAACCACCAACTCAGAATCTCCTTTGGCATGAAGGAGGTTAACACCCCTGTCTTGAGCAACCTTCAATCCAAATAGTAGTGATTCATATTCAATAGTGTTATTGGTATTGATAAACTATAATTTATATGAAGAAGGAAAAATATCTCTTTGGAGAGATATCAACACAATATCGACTCTTAAACTAGTAGAGGAATAGCTTCCATCAAATTCTAGATTCTAGACATCATCATAAACTATTTTTTCCTTAGATTTCTCTTTTTGTAGAGGGCAGAGTTCCTTTGAGCTTGCACTGTGCTCTCTCATGTCTTCTATTATTTTATTTGAAGAAATTTTTAGATTGTCATTTTTAGAGGTTTCATCAGCTAAGATGGGAACATCCTCTATAGCTAGGAAGTAATTACCCATCCTTGAAGACTCAAACAAAATTTGAGCTTCAGGCACTAATGTTTGACTAACCACATATTTTGCTTCTTTCTAAGGGAACAATCTCTACATAATGCCTTTGATTGGGATCCTTACTTCAGACAGGTCCATGCTCAACTCACCACCAACATCCTTGTATAAATTTTGCCCAAGAAGGATGCCGTATGAGGCTGAGACATCAACCACCAAGACTATCATCTTGATTCTCTTATTTGGGAATCCCACAAATGCAAATTGGGCATCCTTGATTTATCCCAGTAGTGGCACTTGTTTATTCTCCCTAGAGAAACATCTCCCAAATGTCTTTGTCAGTGTGAGTCCAAGAGATTCTGCTACTTTGGCAGGCATGACATTGTCAAATGCACCTGAGTCTATGATGCAATTATTCAGCTAGTGTCCATTTATCAATAGGGAGACATAAAATGGTTCAGTCCTTTTGGGAGCAGTAGGAGGAGCAATGACAAAGTTATTCTAGGTGGACGTGGGAGTCACCTTTGGAACAGCCGGTCCTGCAGGGACGGTTTTATTCTTCACAGATTCCACTAACTTATCCAACTGCTCATGGTTGGATTACAGGAACTCAAATTTAGACATTTGAATTTTAGTTTGCTTGACATGGTCGACTATGTAAAACATCTGAAATGAGTTAGGAATAGGGAAAGGCAATTCATCATTTTGGTTTTTAGGAGGGGGAGGACTGATTTTTGAAATTGAAGTTGAAGGTGCAGAAACATTTTGGGTACTTAATTTTTTAGCGATCACCAAGTCCTTTGCTTGAAAAGGCAGAGTGGTTCCTTATTTGGCAATTGAAATTACAGGTTGAGGTTGCTCCTCTATTTTTTCTTTATCAACTTGCTGGGTTGACTGGTTCTTGGACCAAGTGAATACAGTGTATGATCCATCAAATGCTTTACCTTCACTTCTGGGTTCATCCTGGTAATTCAAGAAACCAATGTTGGAGTCGCCAGCTAATTCTTCTTCTCCCTCTATGAAGAGATTAGCATCATCTTCTAGGTTCAACTCAGGTTGGAAGGAGAAACTTGATTCTACTTCAAGATATCTAACTATTAAATTGGTTGGAGGTGCTTCAATGGCCAATTTCCCCTAAGGGGGAGGAAGACGATTAGGCTTCCATTAATTCTTGGTAGCATTGCCTTAGTATGACTAGTTGGAGAATGTCCTCCTTGGTATATCTCTGTAAGAAGGGGAAGATGACATCCCTTGCACCATTTGCTTTCAAAGAGAAAGCAACTCATTTGCTAGATTTTTCACCATTAGATCAGTGGTGCCTGTAGATGGATATTCAGAGGATGAAGAAGATTTACCTCTATTAGGATCTCTCCTTATCTTTCCTGCCAAGATAAGGTCATCTTCCACCTTAGTAGCCAAATCTTGAGCATCAGCAAGGTCTATGTGGCCAGCACATATCAACAAGAAACTCACTTCAAGTAGCTATGAGTTGATGAAAAAACATTTAAGGTTCTTAGGTGTTGGCTAAGCAATTATAGAAATTCGGTTCCTTAGCTTGTCGAACATAGAAATGAAGTCCCTCATAGGTTATGAGGTTATTTTTTCATCTATGTGTATTGGGCCAATAGGGCATGAGCATCTTCTGTAAGCTTGAACTTTGCTTCAAAATTTACTTTGAGAGTTTTCTAGTCAGTCACAGTCTTGGCCTGCAGATGATAGAACTAGTTTGTAGCAGCACCTTGCAATGTCTCCATAAATATCCTAACTACCACATCCTCATATTCCATGCCTATCACACCACAGGCTATACTGAAAGCTATAATGTGTTCATCAGGATGAACCCTTCCATCACTAAATAATTTAGGGAAATTATCCCTTGAACTATGTGGTAGCTCATGTAGAGGTGGAGTTAAATTGAGAAGGCCAAAAGAGTTACCCTAGGGGCCTTGAACTGCCATTATTTGACTATGAAAAGGGGGAATAACAAATTTGGGTGGGGTACATATAGGCAAATCTCTGATAATAGTAAAAAAATGATCTCTACCTTGTATTGGTGACTTGGTGTTGATAGGAGAAAGACTCCTAATTCGTTAAACCTGAGTTGTGGAGGAAATAAATTGAAATTGCCCTACTACACCAACTCAAAAATAGGGTTAACAACACCTTGCACTCTCTAGCTTCGTATATAGCATGGAGTTGTCAGATTGTAGAATAAAAATGGAAAATAACTAGCCCTGCTTTATCTTGAAGCTTGAGGCTTCAAACTACGCACTCATCCCCAGTGGAGTCACAAAAAAAAACTATTGACATCAAGCTAGCAGTATTCTTTCCTAATTCACGTCATTCCCCAATGATGTGAAATGATTCAATTTGAATAGACTAGAAAAGGACTAAAAAGGCTCATTGATCCCTAGTGGAGTCACCAAAAAACTATTGGCGTGAAACTGGCAGTGTTCTTTCCTACTTCACATCATTCCCTAATGATATGAAATGCTTGAATATGAATAGACTAAAAAAGGACTAGAAATGCTCGTCGATCCCCAGCAGAGTCACCAAAAAAATTTTGGGTGAATATTTTATCATCAGCTAACTGATGAACAAAATAAGTAGTTTTAACCACATCATAGGGAGATTGGTTAGCCAAGGGTGTAGGTTTACCACATCAAAAGGGGACAAATCTCTCCTCTCATCAATGGGAGGTTCCCTGTAACTATGAGGAGCTATATACCATATATATAAGCAAAAAATAACACTCAGGGGTAGGACAACACCATATATTTCCATTCTTTTAGAGATGATGTTCACAAACAAAGGAGAAATCCGAGTGAAAACACTGAAGGCACTTCTCTTCTTGTAGAAGTGGTCTTACAGCAAACAACAAGAGTTCTTTCTGATAGGTAACAAGTAACTGGTAATAGGAGGCATAGTAACTAGCAAAAAAAGGTGTAGCACAAAGTCTCCACCTCAACTGCCCAAAAGTGAAATACAAAGGACAATGAGGGTACAAAGTCATCCGAAGGCCCTTTACATAGAAAGAAACTAAAAACACACCCACTAAAGACAATTGTGATAGCACAAAGTCTCTCCACAATTGGCTTCAGGACACCTTCCTGATTACTTCCACTAGTTCTACTTATTTCATTAAATGGACAAGAACGCATTCAGGAAGTAGACATAAGAACAATCTCCTAAATGAAACAAGCTATTATAGCACAAAGTCCGAAAGTAACTTGCTTTCTCATTCAAACAAATAAATCTAATTAACAATCTAAGCTCAAAGTCTCAGTGATCGCCTCATAATTTTGGTAGAGTTTTGCATCTATAACCAAAAAGATCTCCTATGCATAAAATAAGAGATTACAATATATAGCCACCATGAAAGGCTTATCACTTTATTTCATGGAGCAGCCCATGCTGCATTCAATGCCTTGAATGCATTTTCAGTTCAGTCAAAGAGGGCCATGCTGGAATAGGGCATCTACCTTAACTATGGCATGTCAACTCATCTTAAATATCTTCTCCTTAGCATGGGTTGTTTGGCCTTTCTCCAAATATGTACATGGATGTCCCCTCACTTTTATTCCAAGGGAGAAAAATAGGTCGCATCTTTTAATGATTGTGAGCTCAAATGTCTACTTGGTAGACTATTTCAACTACTAGAAATAACTCCTACACAGATATTTATAGTCTTTCCCTCTTTCCTATTGTAATTTGAGCTCTCAGGCTATCTTTTCCCTTTCTACTGGCTCTTTCGGCTCCCTCTTCAGCTGGTCACTGAGTTTGTTTTTAGGTTCCTCACCACATTTGAAAATCAATAGATATTTCATTACTTTGAATTTGACATTTGTGGAGACGTCATTGGTCGTTGGTTGCTTGAACCATTTTGAACCATGAACTTTTAAACCTTTAAAAGTTCATTGGTTCACTATTTCAATAGTTTGGGTGGCCTTCTTAACTCCTTGGTTCCATCACTTTCCTGGTTCATTCACTTGAACCATCTCTTTGAACTGGTCTCTAGAATCTTTCACTTTTTTTTGTTGCTCAGAGCTTTCATTGAACTATTGAACCTATTGAACCTTTGAACCATTTTGGTTCAAGGTTCAACAGTTCATCCTCTTTCTTAGAAGCCTTTGTTTTATCTATGTCTTTTAAAGCTTTGAAATTCCTTTGACTTTATATCTTTGGAACCCCACGAAGGGAAGGTGTCCCTTCAGGCCTTGAGAAAGGTCCATTTATTGGTTACTAAGAGCCCCCCACAAGGGTACCTACCCTTCGAGGTCCTTTGGGTGGCCTTCTTCTTCAAATCATGTAGAGTCCATAAAAACCAGCCTATAGAGTCTGTAGAAACAAGCCTGTAGAGTCCATAGAAACAAGCTTGCAGAGTCCATAGAAACAATCCTGTAGAGTCCATAGAAATAGGCCTACAAAGTCTATAGAAATAGGCTTACAGACTCCATAGAAATAGGCCTGTATAGTGTGTAGAAACAAGCCTACAAAGTCCATAGAAATAGGTCTATGGGCCTTTGATCATTCCTTCAGCTTTAAATCTTTGGAACCCCCCAAAGGGAAGGTGTCCCTTCGGGCCTCGAGAAATGTCCATTTCTTGGTCACTGAGAGCCCCCTGCAAGGGTACCTTCCCTTCGGGGTCCTTCGGGTGGCCTTCTTCTTCAAATCCTTCAGACATTTTGTCCAAAGGAAACCTTTCCTTTGCCTTAGCCAGTTTTTGTCAGGCCTTTGATCATTCCTTTAGACAAAATGTTTGAAGGAATTCCTTCAGACATTTTGTCCGAAGGATTTCCCTTGTAAAATTTCATCACAAAAAATATTTTTGAAGGATATCTTTTTGTTCCCTTTTGTTCACTGCCTCCACAAGGTCACTTGCCCTTTGGGTTTTGGGGGACTCCTTTGAACCTTCCAATTGAATTGACCGATTGAACTAACCATGGTGCAACGGTTCAATAGTTCAACCTTTTGTTTGAAGCCTTCTTTTGTTTAAGTATTTTGATTTGATTGAACTCATTGAACCTTTGAACCCGTTGTACCATTTTGGTGCAAGATTCACTAGTTCAATGGTTCATTCTTTACTCTTCAAAGCCTTGTTTTCTTCTAAGTCTTTTAAAGCCATTGAACTTATCGAAGCGATTGAACTTTGAACTTTTACCGAAGTGCTTAACTCTTTAAGCTTGTCGATGTCATTGAACCTTTGAACCTGTTGAACCTTTGAACCTTTGGAATTAGGGTTCAATGGTTCAATGGTTCAATACTTTGTTTTAAGCTTGCCGATGGACCTTTTGGTTGAACCTCGGCGTTGAACCTACCTTGAAATTGCCTAAGTGTTGGGAACTTGTTTCTTTGTGAGAGCTCACCTATTGAAGTCATTAAACCTACTAAACCTGTGAGTCCCTTAGCTAAAAAATCTTGAATAATGAAGAATTTGAATACTCAGAACAACTTTTGAGATGGGAAGAGAGAATTTTGGCCTGTAGGACCAAAATAGATCATATGTTGTCCCAAAAATGAGTGACAGATTTTGGGAACAACAAAATGCATCATAACTTTCTCATGCCATCTTTCTCAAAAATGTCACATATCTTGCATAATAACATATTCATCACAAGGATATTATTAAATAAAAATTATTAGACCATTGAATCAAGTCACATACACCCTTGGCCCTTCTGCATACTGATGAAATCTCATAACACACTAGGTAATTATGGCTCAAAAGCCATTAATGAAGATATTTCACACAATATACCTTGTCACACTTTGTCATAGAAACACTAGGACACTGGACACCTACTATGTGAGCTAGGAATTTGACTCAAAATAAGATGGTTAGTATTGTGTTAGTTTCAAAATGAAAACAAAATGAAAGAAACACATTAATTATCATAACATATCTAAGCCTAGACACTACGGAGAGCTTAGTTAAAAAACATGAATAAAAAAAACAATTAAAATGCAAAAAAAATCCTTCTTTTACCTTTCTTGGATGCTCTAAAATGCTTGTTGTAGTGGCTTTCTAGGTTTGTGCTCATGAAGTCTTCATCGAAGGAGGCTTGGATATCTCCTCTTCTCCTTGGTACTTTATGGCTTTAGTTTGTCTTGAGTTGTAATAAACTTGGCATGGTAACACTAATTACAATGGCTTTTGGAATCATATTATAACTTTGCACCCAAAAAATAGCTTAAAATTCAATAGGCAAGGCCTCCTATTTATAGATTTTTGAGATTTCTTAGAATCAACCTAAATCATCCATTTTGAGATGAAGATGTATGGTTGAGGATTAATTTAATTTTTGGAATTAAATATATAGTTATCCTCATCATGACATTGGAAAAAGGGGTATTGAAGAAGCATGGAGGGTCATTATGAGGTATGGGAGACCCATAATCCTGATATTTGTGGCATGTATGGCCTAGGGATGTCTTCATAAGAAATGAGATCACCTAATGATACATATATTCAATATTTATTTCTAGAACAAATTATTCAATAAGTTTCAATGAAATTATTAATTAAGCTCTAATTTGGTTTAACTAACTCTTAAGCATTATTAGGCACTTTGTGCACAAATTACTCAAATTGATCAGAATGCCTTTATATTTGTCCAAAATTTGACTAGATTAGAATTAGAATAAAATTTCAAATGGATTGGATCTATTATCCTATTTAGAATATTTCCAACCCAAAATAACAAAGACATGCATCTCATTCAAGAGATTTGATAGGAAAGAGCAATATAGAGCACCTAGATGCAAAATTGGCATTTTGACTTGAAATGATCTAATCAAAGTTAGGTAGCCCAGAAATTGTATTTCCCCATTTAATGATACTCTAACAAAAATTAGCACTTGAATATGTCAATTTTAGAGCTTTTAATGTGCTTTAGTATTTTTAGGACAAATTGTGTATTGTTAGGTTGTGGAGCTAAAAGCTTCACTGATGCAGACATGGAAGAGGTTGCAGATGAGTTGCGGAGTGTCAAGAACAACCGGCGTTGGTCTGGCCAAGCGACGTCGGTCATGGATCGGCCGGCGTCAGTGACCTCCAGGTGGACAGAGACCGACGTCGATCGCCTGTGTGGTTCAACTACGAGTTTATTACGGGCAGTTAGTTGACAAACCAAGTGTTTGCATGATGAGAGCTAATTTTAGACTGAGAGCTGCAGATCTAGTTATTGTAATAAGATGTCTAATTATTGTTTGGATGAGATCTATATAATAGACTCATGGTTGTATTGGAAACTAGTGCTAGAGAGTAAGAGAGCAATATTATAAGCTCCTTCTGTGTGTGAGGTAGAGCAATGGTGCGTTCCTCCTAGTGCCACAGTACTAGGTGTGTGGGTGCTGGATTGGAGAATCAGCAGGGTTCTTCATGTATGTATGATCTTGGTCATCAGGCGAGCATGGCCTTTATAGGAGATCTACATGGTAAGTAAGATCATTGATATGCAGGTGTATGTGTGTGCAAGGTCAAGGTTCACAAGTGTGCAGAACCAGGGTGATTTGCATGTGTGCAAGATCAGATAGGACAACAACACAATAGGGAGCAAAATTAGGTAGGATCTACTTGAAGTACCTTGAGTACTTGTGGAGTGCGTGGAGCACTTTTGGTGTGCGTGTAGCACTAGAGGTGAACACCAACTCAGTGTTTGAGTTGGGTGTTGGGACCTGAGAGAGAGAGCTTTGAGGAGAGAAGTACTATTCACTTGAGGTGTGGGAAGCCTCTAAAGAGGTGGTGGAGAAGTAGTGGCATCTTCTTTATTGTATTCTTTTCTTCAAGATTTTTAATACAAGTTGTGTATTGTCTCTCATATCATGTGTTATTCTGAATTCTAGTTACTTGTGATTCTAGTTAATTCCGCATATTAAGTTGCTTGGTTTGGTAATCAACTGTGTGCTTCCGGTTATTTATCCCAACACGTGGTATCAGAGCTAAGGTTGCAGGGAGCAGGTTTTGTATTTGGTTACAGGTCGCTCTCAGGGGTTTCCGATCGAGTGGGAGTAGAGCAATGGTAGATCAAAGTAAGCTAAGAATGGAGGAGTTGAAAAGCACAGATGGTCACCAACGGTCATATGGAAAGAAAGAGCAGGTAAAAGAATATTATTGGTTGGTAGCAGATCAGCATGAAAGAACTGAAGATGTAGATGTTGCAGGTGTTGTTGCA
Organism: Torreya grandis; assembly: GCA_037957365.1. NCBI lineage: Eukaryota > Viridiplantae > Streptophyta > Pinopsida > Cupressales > Taxaceae > Torreya > Torreya grandis. The sequence goes on from JARHVA010005930.1 coordinate 126,557, forward strand.
CAGGATGCTTTGGAAGGTTTCTTGGATAAAGTTGAATCTTGGATAACATATTCGGTTGCGTCTTTCCATGCAGCCCCAGGGAGAGGAGCTGGTGAGCCTTGCCAAAGAATTGGCAAAGGGGAAGTGAAGCTGAAAATACAGGTGGAGGCCAACACGTGGGTGTTGAAGGAGATCATGCAGGTCTCAGGTTTAGTGATATGGCTAATTTCTTCAGAAAGGTTGGGTGATGAGAGATGTACGAGAGCTCTCATAGCAGATGCACTTGAATTAGCTGGTGGTAAGAAAATAGGTACTCTTTATCTACTTGTTTATATTACTGATTCTTCTTTTGTTGCGGAGACGTGGCTTCGTAGGATTGGTCACATGAGCAAGAAGGAGATGCATGTTCTTAAGCGGAAGACAAATATATTTGACAGGCTCAAGAACTGGAAAGCCTTGGTGTTCTTGGAGGAGATGGCAGACAGAGACCAGTGGATGGGGTTGAATACTTCTGAGTAGGGCAGTTTGGACATGGGGATTGATTCAAAGGAGCTCGCGAGTAAAAAGTCATCACTCACAGGAAACACAGGTACTGGCATCGATAGGAAAACTGACATCGATAGGATGTAAGACCGACGTCGGTCATAAGGACCGACGTCGACAGCAGGAGACACCGACATCGACAGGGTTGGTAGTCAAGACAGGTGTAGGAACCGATGTCGGTTGGATGCAGACTATGGGGTGGCCGAGATCGGTCACTGTAACAAATTTTGGGTGGACAACAAGCTGTCAAGGAGTCTCAAACACCCATATGGAGGACTGAAGATGTAAGTAAGCCTCAAATTCATTGTTCCTCTTCTTTACACTTGTTGCTTACTATAGAGCAGGAAGGATCCAGGAAACAGTGGGAGCATGGCATGGAGAGATTGTAGAACCAAGTAGAGATTTGGTAGGGTTTCCAGCAGGAAGAAAGCATAGAGACGAATGGATACTTTAGTTGAAGAATAGAGAGAATGGATACATGAGATGGAAGACTAGGCATACGGTCTTGAGGAGCTACAGGACAGTGGTACAGATTTTGACAGGTGGAGGACGAAGCATAGCTTTAGTCAATGTTAGGTAACTACTGTGGTTTGCCTTACCAGGTGGATGATGAGTCATGACATCATTCTGTTGCTGTATGTGGATGGTATGTTTGCTAGCAAGATTGTACATATAGGGTTTTGCTGAGCTAAGGGTAAGATTAGTTCAGTGGTTTGCTATGAAGAATTTGGAGCAGCGAAATTCTTTGGCATGGGGGACATGGGAGATCACATGTTGATTTTGTCTCTAGTGGGAGCTGATGTGAATCAGGTATTGGCGAGGTTTATTACGCAGGATGCAAAATTAGAGCGCACCAAGGGCTGGATAGGTACATTGTTTGAAATCACATGAGGTCTAGTATAGACCTGAGTTTTCCCATTCAGTCGGAATTGTCAGAGAGTTAGGAGCCAATTCTGAGAAGTGAGTTCTAAGGTATTTGAGAGAGACCAGCAGTAAGGATTCATGCTATTCAGGGTCAGGACTTCACTACATGGATTTGTAGATGCGGATGCGGCAGGGTACTCGAATGATAGGAGGTACATCACAGTGTGTGTGGTGGGTTGTCTTTAGGATTGATCTTGAAGAGGGATACAAACCAGGAAATAGATTAGATGAGGTATAGGTATAGGTACAGTGCAGTTGTTTATCTCCAAGTGGGAGATTGTTAGGTTGTGGAGCTAAAAACTTCACTGATGCAGACATGGAGGAGGTTGCAGATGAGTTGCGGAGTGTCATGAACAATCAGCGTTGGTCTGGCCAACCGACGTCGACAGGATTAGACAAGAATGTAACCGACATCGGTCATGGATCGGCCAGCGTCGGCGACCCCCAGGTGGATAGGGACCGACGTTGGTCGCCTGTGTGGTTCGACTGTGAGTTTATTATGGGCAGTTAGTTGACGAACCAAGTGTTTGCATGATGAGAGCTAATTTTAGACTGAGAGCTGCGGATCTAATTATTGTAATTAGATGTCTAATTATTGTTTGGATGAGATCTATATAATAGACTCATGGTTGTATTGGAAACTAGTGCTAAAGAGTAAGAGAGAAATATTATAAGCTCCTTCTGTGTGTGAGGTAGAGCAATGGTGCATTCCTCCTAGTGCCACAGTACCAGGTGTGTGGGTGCTGGATTGGAGAATCAACAAGGTTCTTCATGTATGTATGATCTTGGTCATTAGGCGAGCATGGCCTTTATAGGAGATATACATGGTAAGTAAGATCATTGATATGTAGGTGTATGTGTGTGCAAGGTCAAGGTTCACAGGTGTGCAGAACCAGGGTGATTTGCAAGTGTGCAAGATCAGATAGGACAACAACACAATAGGGAACAGAATCAGGCAGGATCTACTTGAAGTACCTTGAGTACTTGTGGAGTGCATGGAGCACTTGTGGTGTGCGTGTAGCACTGGAGGTGAACACCAACTCAGTGTTTGAGTTGGGTGTTGGGACCTGAGAGAGAGAGCTTTGAGGAGAGAAGTACTGTTCACTTGAGGTGTGGGAAGCCTCTGAAGAGGTGGTGGAGAAGTAGTGGCATCTTCTTTATTATATTCTTTTCTTCAAGAGTTTTAATACAAGTTGTGTATTGTCTCTCATATCATGTGTTATTCTGAATTCTAGTTACTTGTGATTCTGGTTAATTTCGCATATTAAGTTGCTTGGTTTGGTAATCAATTGTGTGCTTCCGGTTATTTATCCCAACATGTATTTTGGTGGAAATTGGTTAAAAGCCTTGGTGTCCAGATTTAGGTGTCTACAATTTGCTCTTATTTAGAAAGGCATTTCAAGCTATAATCACAATAACATCTTTTCAAATAATGAAAAGGTCCTATATGCCTACAACTGTAATGATGATAAACTAATTATATGATGTCTCCTTGAGGGAACGGTTGACACAAGTAGGTCAACAAACGGTCCCTCAAAAAGAAAGAAGAAAAATGAGGGGACCAAAGAAAGGAAAGATGATGGGGTGAAAACATAATCATTTTGAAAAATTATTCAAAATTAATTAGAATTCAAGTGGGATGGTGTACAATGGTTTTCTTAAAGGTGGTTATAAGCATTGTACCCTGATAGTGGTAATGTGGTATGATAACACAATGATTTGCCCAAAGGCAGTTATAATCACTGAAAATATGGAGATGCCCTAGTTAAGATACATAAAATATATAACATGCCCCTATATGGGTATGTAAATTAAAGTGGTGATAACACAATGATTTTCCCAAAGGTGGTTATAATCATTAAGAAATGCAGGTGGGACGGTGTGCAATGATTGCCCATAGGTGGTTATAATCATTGGACCCTGATTATGGTAAACATGATTGATTGGATAATTGATGATTTTAACTTGACACATATGGTAATGATGAATTGGAACAACCTACTTTTAGGGAGATGTTCATCTGAACTAATAAAGGTTGAAATTCTTTCATGGTTAATTACTATATTTGGGATATGATTGGGATTGAATTAGGATGTCGATACCAAAGAGATGTTGATGCCACCATTGATAAATATACTTCTTGAATCTAAGGTTTTTTATAACACATGTCGGTTGGCATCATGGTATAACATCATGAGGACTTGGGCAAAATATGCATAAGGACTGACTCCTGAAATCTAATACTCAAATAGAAAACAATGCACCAATGATAAAAACCATGATGTCAATGTTTAGAAGATGAATATGGATGGATTCAAGTAGAGGTGTGTATAATTAATCATCTAATGGACACACATAGACTAAATCAAGGAAACAATGTTGAAAGCAAACAAATAGGCAAACAAACAAACAAAATAAGCATAAATAAACAAACAAACAATATAGTAGAAACCATACAAACATTGCCCCTATAAAATAGGTGAAAACTTAACAAACAATCAAAGTCAGGGAATATAATAAAAGGAAAGGGTTGGTCGAGCTATCTCCATATGTACTAGGTAAGTGAACGTTGCCTACTAGTTCCATGGATGTAATATGCAATAAAAAAATTTAGACCAAATGTAGTTCTCCTAGGGAATGGGAAAAATGTGATAAATGATGAAAATAAATAGAATGGATGTGATATCAGAATAGGAATGGTCTTGAAAATAAGCAAGTGTGTGAGAGAAAAAGGCTAAAAAGGACGGAGAAACTAAGAAACAAGTGATTTTTTTGCAACTTAGTAAGGGTTCCCAGAATCCTTAAGGCAAAGAAATGGTCAATGTTTTGGTTTTTTCTAATGATTTTACAAATGTTTTTGGAAATTTTTGAAGTATCTCAACTCGATCAAGAATGAGGAGACACTAAATGGTTCAAGATCATAAAATGGTAAGAGCATTCAAATTTTGGTTGCTTTCAAAATGGCAAGATCATGGCTTAGGTTGCTCATAAAAATTTGAGAGCATTTAAACTTAGGTTGCTCACAAAATAGAGTGAGTGTTCAAACTTAGGTTACTCACAAAATGGTGAGAGCGTGGCTTAGGTTTCTCATAAAATGGTGAGAGTGTGGCTTAGGTTTCTCTTAAAATGGTGAGAGCATGGTGGGAAGGGTGGCTGAGCTGACCTCAATAAGTATTGAGCACTTCCTAGATAGTCCCAGAGTAGGACCTCAAGTTACTATAATTCCACCCTAAAATGAAGGAATTTGACTAGTGTACCAATCAAGTCAAATAAAAATAGGTACAATTGGTAAAAAGGCATAGTATGGCATAAGAAGTGGAAAGTTGGTATGTCAAGGCTCAATAAACAAATTTTGCCACTAGTTTGCCCAAAGGTGGTTATAATTAGGACATAACAACATGGATCAATGGTACTAATTTTCTCAAAGAGTGTTATAATTAGTAGCAAGACCGGTGATAAGAAAGGAATAAAAAGTGAAGGTTACAACTATTGAAACTTCTATCATACTACTCCAAAATATGATCTTTATTTGAAGTACTTGAAACAACTGATGATAATGATTAGATTCCTCAGTGCTAAAAATGTGTAATGAATGGTAAAAACCAAGGTCAAATGATCTAGGATTTATAACACATTTGGGTGAGAGATCAAAAATTTAAAGCAGATACAACAAAGAGGATGGATAAGAATGATAATTTTACAAAGAAGAGTAGTGATAAAATGGCACCACTAAAATGGTCCTTACAAATAATATACCTTAGTGCTCAAGCATAGTACTGCTTGAGGTGAATAATATTCATTAGGTCAAGAAGTTCATCTCTGTCTGGTGTGGCAAGCTTGTATGATCCTGATCCATAATCTGTAATAATGATGAAAGGCCCTATCTAGTTTATTTTGAATTTACCTTTATGCTTCTTTTCAATCCTGGTATTATTTTGGTTTTATTTAAGAATAAGATCACCAAGTTCAAATGTTCTATACTTGACATGTTGATTGTAATGGCCTTTCAGTCAGTTCTGATATGCCTAAAGATTGTTGAGTGTAGCTATGCATTTTTAATCAAGTAGGTCTAGCTCTTTCAATTGAGATACTAGATAGTCATGATCATGTAGGACATGTTTAAAAGATATGCATAGTAAATGCAACTCAACCTCAATGGGAAGGATGGCTTCTATACCATAAACAAGTGAATATGGAGTGGCTCCTATAGGGGTATGATGATTGGTATGGTATGCCCAAAGGGTGGGTAATATCTGAAGGTGTCAATCATGACCAATATCATTGACAATATTTTTGAGAATATTGACAATGGTTTTGTTTGATGCTTTAGTCTATCCATTACCTTGAGGGTAATATACTGTAGAAAAATGTTACATGATGTTATATTCAGTACATAGCTTGTCAACATTCTTGTTCTTGAATGGTCCTCCATTATTAGAAATAATGTCAAAGGGGATACCATATTAGCAAATGAGATGGTTGAATATGAGCTTGGAAATTTTCTTTCCAATCATGTAAGTGAGGGGTATAACTTCAACCCACTTAGTGAAATATTTGGTGGAAGTAAGGATATGTTTATGGCCATCAGATGAAGTGGATTTGATTTTTCCAATGAATTCATGTCCTCATGTATAAAATGGCCATGGTGTCAACATTGATTTTAGAGTTTGTGTTGGGGTATGAACTAGATTAACATGCTATTGACATTTGTCACACTTCTTTACATATGTAGCTACATCTGTGTCCATTGTGGTCCAATAATAACTAGTACATAAGAGTCTTTTGGATAGGTCTTCCCTACTAGAATGAGCTCCATATACTCCTTCATGAAATTATCTTAATGCTAGTGTATAATCTATTGAAGTTAAAGAATGAAGTAGAGTTCCATCAAAACTATGATGGTAAAGGTAGATCCAAGTAGGGTATAATGAGTGGAGTGACGGATAAAGGCTTTGGTTTATTTTTTAGATAGGTTAGGTGGTATAACTTGATCATGAAGGTAGTTCTAAAGGCCTATGTACTAGATAGAATTAGGACCAAGAATATCACAAATTATTACAACGATTGAAGGTTCTTGAGTTGGTGTGACCAAATTCTTGGTGAGGAATTGATACTCTCTAGATTTGTCTATTTGTCAAATTAGAGAGCCAATAGTATCCATGGCATTTGTAGTTATATTAATATCCCTTGGTATATTCTCAAATTGGATATTTTTAATTTATTGCTTTAGGGTATTGACCATAGCCTTATATGGAACTAGCTTGTCATCTTTGTTTTAGAAATGGTCTGTGACTTGATTGATGATTAATTGAGAATCATCATAAACTTGGAGATGAGATATGCTCTAGTGTACTACTTGTTGAAGTCTCGTGACAAGTGATTCATACTTGGCCATGTTGTTTATATAAGGAAAGTTGATTTTGAATGATTTATGGATTAGATCCCCTTCTAATGTAATAAATAAGAGGCCTGCCCCTGATCCATTTGTAGTAAATGAACTATCATAATACATCTTTCAGTGTTTCTCCTCAAGAGGTGTGTCAATGACAGTCATTATTGATTCATTAATAAAATGAAATGTGAGTGGGTTTGTGTCTACAAGGGGTGCTTCAACAATTTGGTCTATAAGAACATGTCCTTTGATTGCCTTCTAATTGACATACTCTATGTCAAACTCACTAAGAAGCATGATATATTTGGCCATTATACCTTTTAAATATATTTTAGATAGTATATAATTGAGTGGATCTACTTTTGAAATGACCATTGTCTTATTTTTCAACATGTAATGACATAGTTTCTAAGCTACGAAGACCGTGGTTATTCAAGATTTTTCAATAGGTACATAGTTGTGTTCATATGTGACCAAGGAATGACTTAAGTAATATAATACATGATCTATTCTATTGTTATCATGTTGAGATAAAAGTTCCCCCAAGGCATTGTCAGTCACTGATAGATTCAACAAGAATGGCTTTCCTGGCATATGAGGTAACAAAATAGGTGGATTAACTAGATAGTCCTTGAGTTGTTAAAAATTTGTTTGGTAGTGATAATATTAGTGAAATAAAACTCCCTTATTAAAAATATATTTAAATGGATGAGACTTGTCTACTAGCTAAGAGATGAAGCATCAAATTGACAGGATCTTACCCTTCAAATTGTAGAGTTGCTTTAAATTAGTTGGTGGTGGTATTTTGATTATAGCATGGACTTTGACCAGATCAACTTCAATGCCCCTACCAGACACAATGAAGCCAAGTAACTTTATTGAGGTTACTCTAAACACATATTTATTTATATTGAGTCTAAATTTATACTCTTCTAATCTTGCAAATATCCTATGTGGCACTCCTAGATGGTCGACCCTGGTCTTGGATTTTCCTAATATATCATCGACATAGTCTTCAACAATATCATACATCATATCATGGAATATGATAGTCATGTCCCTTTGATATGTAGCTCCAACATTCTTAAGACCAAATGGCATTACCTGATAACAAAGTGTTCCCCATGGAGTGGTGAATACTATTTTATTTTGGTCTTTTGGTGATACTCTAATCTGGTTGTATCCTAAAAATCCATCCATGAGTGAAAGAATTTCATAACCTACTATGGAGTTGATGATCATGTCAATATTTGGCAATGGAAAGTCATCCTTAGGATAATATTTATTTATGTCTAAAAAATTAGTACAGATTTAGATTCCTTTAGGCTTTTTGCTAATAGGCACAAAATTAGATATCTATTATAAGTAGTCAATGGATTGGATACATCCTACTTCTAAGAGTTTTTATAACTCTTTATTTACAATAAAAAATGCAAGGATGCATCTTACATAGCTTTTATTTCACTGATTTGGTATCACGATTGACCACAAGGTGGTGTAGAACCAAGTTGGGGTCCAAACTTGGCATGTCAGAATAAGCCCATGTAAAGATATCTAAAAATTACCTCAACAGAGACATAAAGACTTCACATTCCTCCTTAGTGAGGGACACAACTAATTTTATACATTTTAGGTCTGATAAAGTCCCAATGTTTACCTCAATTGTATCTTCAACTAGAAGGGTCGAACCATCTTCTAGGATAGTAGGTAAAGACTTGAATTATTGGACTATATCAGGTTCTTCTATTAAGACTTGCTCTTCAATGTCTCCTAGGCATGATGAATCTAAGTCCCCCAACGGAAGATCTAGTCATGTGACAAAAATAGTAAAAAATTATTGAAAAATTCAATCAAATACTTATTTTTGGATAAAAGTAAACTTGGATCCATAGGCAAGTTCATCATTGATGGTCTCCTAGTCTAAACTCAAAGAAGAATGAACACCCCCATCTAATGGCACCTGAAACATGTTTTCACAACTTGACCAACATTCATCTTTACTTTTTCCCTAGTTAGACAGTTCCTCAAAGAGGTTTTCACTTTGGGACCTCATGTTTTATTTATTTATTTTTGGCTAAGGGTATTCACCCGCTCTCTAAAATAGGCTTTAGGATCTAATGTAATTTAGAATCCTAGTTTATGATCTCCCAATAGAATGTTTTCTCTAAGGATTAAAAAGTCACATAATGCCTCATGATTTTAAAAATCATCAATCAAAAAATCTGATTCTTATTGGTCCCAATCTATCATTTGGGGATAATATAATGGAAATGGGTTGTGATTAATAATTGGGGTAAGGGTAAAAATGACATTATTATCAAAAATGGTAGTCTAAGTTAGGTCATCAAAGGTGAGGATATTTTCAGAATCTACTTCACTATCGACATCATCGTCACTAACCACTAGTGATGGAACTTGAATAAGATATGTGGGGTCACCCCTAGGCAATTTAAATCCAAGTCCATAAGGTATTTTATATTTAGTCATGGAAATTGTCTCAATGGTTACTTGTTGATTTCGTCTTAGGCCTCTTCCTTCAAAATCTTGATGTTCCATGATCCTATTGGGAATAGGATACTTTTCACTTTTATAACAATCAGCTTGGTTGTCATTATACAATCATGATTCATCCCCTTCAAGAGGGTCTAGTTCTAAACTAGATGTTGGCACAAACATGACAAGTCCCTTATCTTTGTTATTTTGTTTCCAATGCATGTGTGGGGTATTTTTGGATCATCTAAAGGTCTTTGGATTCTGAGGAAGATTGGAAATATGGAAGGTATCATGGGTCACATATTCCTCTAGGCCATTATCTAAAATAGTGAAATGACTAGAAGCTTTAGGAGGCAATATGTGGGAAATGGAATCCAAGGTATTATGATCTATGCAATTATCATGTGGAGGATCAATAAGTGTGGCCTTTCCTTTATCCTACTTGGAACTTGTAATCATGTTGTATTGGTAATTGTAGCTTTGAAACTTGGTCTCAAGATGTTTGAAGTGTTCATATGGGTGTAAATTTCCTAGAATATTCACTTCCATCGCTGAGTGAGAGAACTTGATACATTGGTGTATCATTGATTGGACTGCATGAATTTCATGTAACCAAGGCCTTCTTAGAAACATATTATATGATAAATTAAGATCAAGTACATGGAAAAGTGTATCATGGGTCAAAGGTCCAATGATAACTAGTAAGCTAATGGTTCCTTGTGATTCTCTCTCATGATTATCATAGGCTTTGATAGTTACCATTTTTGGCTGTATATCTACCATTGTGTACCCAAGAATCTTGATGATCTTTAGAGACACTATGTTGAGGCCTTATCCATTATCTATAAGGACACATTTCACTTTATGTTTCTTTATATAAACTTGTATATACAATGGATTATTATGGAGCGGGCCAAGGGAAGACATATCACTTTGGTTGAATGTGACTTGATGGGCTAGAGCTAGGTGACTAACTAAAGCTTGAAATTTATCAGGAGATATGTCTATAGCAATAGTGGATTAGGTTAAAAACTCAATCAAAATGTTCTTATGGATTATTGACATTCACAGCAAATTTAAAATAGAAATTTGTGCTAGTGTCTTCTATAATTGTTCCATAATATCAAAATTCTTGTCTTGGTCAATGGTGAATGGTTTATTTTGAGGTTGGATGATTGTTTGGATAATAGGAAAAGTGGTAGATGGTTGTGGGCTTGGGATAGTAATCTTTGACCTCTAAGTTGTGATTACACAATTGAGATTAGATGCTAGATCATAATTGATAACAAATGTTGGGAATGGTGTGGGACCAAATAGGATAAGTTTTGGTTGCTAGTGCACTTATATGTGGTCACGTGGCAAAGGTGAGTTATCAGTATAAGGTCCAAAATTGGAAGTCCTAATTTGTTGGTTTGCCTATGTGTGGTCCCAAGTCAAAGAAATAATATCTATGTAATTTTATTGAGTGGTATTATTTAGCAATGGTATAGATTGATTAGTGCTCAGTCTAGAATTAATGGAGATGGTACTAATGCTACCCCCTACAATATGACCTACAATCCTATTGTAGTCATGTGCAACTACATGGTACGTTTGTTGGTTTTTACCATTCTAACCTTGGTTTTGTCCATTGTTCTGACATTGTGGGTTCTAATTTTGATTCTATTGATTTTACTAATTTTTCTACTTCTACTGATTATGCTGGTTTAGCCTTTGATTTTGATATATTAATTTTGTTGTTTCACTAGCTAGTGTTTTTGTTATTCCTGATTATTATGCTGCTACTATGTGTTATACTAGGGAAAGGGGCTTTGATAAATCCTAAGAGTTTGATTAGAGGTGGAATCACCATTATCTAATGTTATCTCCCCATTGTCCAACATATTCTCAGTTAAATGCTTGATTTTCACACATCTTCATAGATTATATCCATTGACTTGATGATATTCAAAAAATTCATTTCATGATACCAATTAGGATAAGGAATGCCTTGTGGATAATTCTTTGGTATAGGCCAACTAATCAAATTAGTAATGGCAAGTTTATAAAATATAGACTCAATAGGGTCTCTTAGGTCACTAAAGACATGATGCATAGGCACAGTTCTCCTCCGAGGAGGGGCATGTAATGGTAAAAGTTATTGTATTTGTTGCACAAGTCTTGGTTGTTGTGATTTTTGCAATGGTTGGAGAGGTTTTTGGGTAGGGATAAGATGAAAAGGTAGTGTAAATGATGTTTACACTATTTGGACATCATGTGACTCGATTACTACATTACCCACAACATTCCTATTGTATTTGAACCACTTTGATCTATCTTTGTTATTGGCCTATGCTAGTTGTGATGGTTGTACTTGTATTGGATGTTGGTTTTGTCCACTTCCCTAATTGGTACCTTAGTTTTGATTAGTTGATGTAAGCTTGATGATCCATTTATTAATAAGGGCTTGTGAAATCAACAAGGCTTTGTCGATGATATCCTTAAAAGTATGTACACATTGTAGTTCCAGATGATAAGCTATCTCCCTATGCAAATTTTTAGTAAACATAGTGGCTAATTATTTATGTGGTAAACTATGGGTGAATCAGTTTGTAAAGGCTTTCCATTGCTATAGATAACATGTAAAACTCTCACCATTTTTTTGTTTTGCTTGTGTCAAGTCAACTAATGAAATACCATGTTCAAGATTATAGGAAAAGTGTTGCACAAACTTATCAGAAAGATCATCAAAATCTGTTATTAAATTTTTGGGCAACTTTAAGAACCATTCCAAGGCTTGTCTAGCCAAGCTCCTTAGAAGCAACAACAAAAGGTATATATTTCTATATGCCACTAGTTGACATGCAACAAAGAACTTGAATTAATGGGCCTTAGGGTCACCTTTCCCTTTGTATTTGTTAAATTTTAGTGGTTCATATCCTAGAGGAAATGGTATTTTCAAGTACTCCATGTTGAATGGATAAGAACATACGTCATCCAACTTAAAGTTTTTAGTCTATTTCCCAACCTAAATGGTAGCAATTACATCCTTCATCTATTGTAATTATTGGGATAGGAAACTAGAAGGAACATTAGTTTGAGGGAGAATATTGGTTTGGGTAGATGGTTGGGAGGTCACAAGTGGGACACTTTGAGTAGGTTATGATGGAGATATTTATTTGGGTATGTTAGTTTGGTTGGGAAATGGACTAGGAATATGCATACATATATTACGATGTACTTGGAATTGCACATTTGGTTGTGTGATATTTTGGTTTGGGTTGGATATAAAGTTTTGACTTAGAGGATTTTGTGGTTATGATGGAAGGATATAACTATATTGTATCTATTGTGGTTGAAAAGGGACATGCTACCGACTAGTCGAACCTAGCTATTCAGTGGGAACTTGTGGCATATTTTGAATTGATTGTTGTCTAGCAGGTACTTGAAAAACATGAGATCCTCCTTGTTACATGAATCCTTGTTTGGAAATAAAATAATGTTGAAGATTAAGCGTCTATCATTGACCAATATTTACATATTATTGGCTATTCATCATTTGGTTTTGGATTGGTATACTATTCTGTGACTAAGGAGGTGTATATGTCACTACTTGGTGAGGTAGAACATTAGTTTCCTGTTGTTGAGGTGGAAATACATTCAACCTCAGTTGTGTTAGTACATTATATTGTGCCTAATGTTGTGGAATACTAATCACGACTTGAGGAGGAGTAAGATTCATCATACTCAACTATTGAGGTACAACATTGGTTGTTGGTTGACTACCTAATCTTGTTGGTTGCACACTTGATGAAAAATTGATTGAGGTTGGGAAGTAGGTGGTGAAGGTTGGGGTAAGAAATATATTATTCCTTGGTATGATTATCTACTCATGGTATTAACTACAGGCACATGTTGTTGATTAGTTTTTTGTTCATTAGTACCACTTTTATTTGGATTGGACATTGCTTGCACATTGTCCACTATATTTTGTTCACTATTCTACATAGAAGCAGAAGACACTTCTTCAATAATGGGCATATGTATCAAGTTATCCACCAAAGTGTTTTTCATGAATGGGTCTAAACATTGATTGTCTTAACCACTTAACTCTATCAAAACTCCTATTGAAGGATCTAAGTCAATAAGAGGTTTCCTCACCATGGTCATCTAACTGAAATTATGTGATAGCTTCAAATAAGTTTGATATGCTATTTGCATTTGGTTAAAGTGGTTTTCCATGAGGTTTTTTCCTCTATTATGGATATTAGGGTCCTGACATGTTACTTAGACTAGAGCCAAAGGATCGTTAGAAGAAACCTTTTGATCATAAATTATGTTGTGGGGCATTCTTACTAGGCTTGGAAAATTCTCATGAGGGAAGTCTGATGAAAACTTGGCCCCTACCTCTATGGCTCTAACCAGAATCTCATCTTTGTTATCCAAAAAATGATGCTCAAATAAAAATGGATCATAAGTGAAAGGCATATTAGTAGAGCATGATTGTTGAAGAAATGGTTCATTAGTTTTGGGTATTGTAGCTAGGTATTATGCATTTTATTCTTGGTCTTGTTTTGAATAAGGTGGTGTATTAAACAAATAGTTAGGTAATAGATCTTAGATTTGTGCCCCTAATTGAGTATTATAAGAGGGATACACATCCATCTCATAATCAAAATTGTCTATGTAGTGGTCTTGCACCATTTCTTCCTATGCAACCACATTATTAATCCCTAAATTGTACATGAGTCCAATATGAGTGTAAGAATACATGTTGGGATCCATAGTAAATGTTTTTGCAATAAAAGGTTAAAGAGTTATACAAAATATAAACAAACAATGTCTAAAATCTGATGTTCAAACTTGGTCTAGATTTTTCAAAAGGATCAAAAAGGTTTATGCAAAGATTTTTGATAACATAAGATAACATTAAGTGTCTAACATTACATGTCTTACACAAAAATATTAAGTAAATGAACTAGAAATCGAGATGCCAAACACTAAGGTTGAAGTGTTTCAAATCAGTCTAATATAGGAAATTAAAAGTTGCTAGGTATTTTGACCAAAACGTGATGTCAAAAGCTAGGCTCAAACAAGGTATGTGCTAGGACTCTTGGCCAAACAGTGTCAAAAGCTATACTTTAAAATAGATGAAATTTTTAATCTAATGGATTTGAAACACTTTTAACAAACACTAGGCATTTGATTCTTTGACATGGACTCAATCAAATAGGTATAAGGTATGAAACAAAAGGCACATTAGAGATAGTTTGCTTTATCACAAATAATGGTATAAAACTTGGTTCTTTTGACAAATAACCTAGACAAAAATTGAACAACGTAACTTTTCTAAACAAAGGTTCACTAAGGTGTACTCAGATTGGTTTGAAAATGTAGGAACACATTTGAACTTTATGCAAGGGGGCGTACAAAATAATATCAAAAAGTTTTGGATAGCATAATAGTGCTAGACTACCCAAAAGATGTGACAAAATGCTTGTTTCGAAAGCTCTCTAAGGCAAAGATAATTTATCACAAATTTGATAGTATAACAATACCTTTCTTGACTCGAAATGTTATGGGGCATAGACTCAAAGTGTAAGTGTTTAGCACAAAATGACTTAATTCTATCAAGTGGTGATAATGGTCATGATTCTTTAACTGGCCTTCAATCTAAATTAGAAATTAAAACTATGTTCCCTCAAGTTTAGTGCAAATGGCGAACCCACTTAACACATCAACCCTATAAACATATAAAGGTGCAATTTTGAATTTAGATTATAAATGAAGGACTTAAACAACTTTGGCAAAGGTCTAGACTCAATTGAGCAGCATAACTATGCCAAAGTGGATGATATAACTCCATGTTTTGATGAATTTTGAATAAGTCAATTGATGATTTCATGTGGACAGCATAACACTACCTTGTTCAAACAAAATTGGGGAGCATGTGTTTTGTTTATATTGTTTGTTTACACCAAGTTTTGATTCCAAACAAGACTTTTAATCTAGGATAAAACTAACTAATTAATCACTTTAAGACCCTAAAATGACAAGGTTTCTTGGTATTATTGGAATCCATCAATATACATCATTTTAGAGGATTTTAAGTGTTCATATAAAAGAAAATGCACATTATATAGTAGGGTTTTTACACCTCCCTTCTTTCAAATGATAGTACTACAACATGGACCTTAAGGTACACCTTGCACCAACAATACTTTTGTGGCAAGTGGGGATTTATCTAAGATCTATAAGTTTTTTAATTTTCTAGGGGAATAAATTATACATTGAATTTGACATCAAATAATGCAAAAGAAAAGCACATATTTTGGGTCTGTATCACTTGGCCTGTTATAAAAAGGTCTAGTCCTTTTTGTAACCATTACATCCTATTATTCTCTCAATGTAGTGTGATATCTAGTGTGCCACTACAGTCCATGTGCAAGTCCAATATGGATCCAAATGAAGTCAATTTAAGGAGATTAAACCCTGGTTCAAAGCTTCTCTAAAGAACTTGTGGGAGGTAATAACGTCCCCTTGCAAGCCAAGTTTACATGAAATAAAATACTAATAGAAAGACTTTAGGATTATTTTCAAGGTCACCAAATATTTGACAAGTTTCTGGGGAGTTCTTTAGATGAAATTTTTTCTAAGCCTTGGACTAGAATTTTTGGAATAGGAATGGTGCTTTTGAGTCCAAGGGTTCCCTAAAGGGGACAAATGGAAGAGTATACATGCAACACCCCTCTTTTTGCTAAAACAAATTAGATCAAATAACTGTTGATGATAAAAATTATAAGTGTGTTCAATTTTAATCTCAAATGAAAGATTTGGTGGTGTTCATTTGACTCCCTTGGTCTTAATTTGTAACTTTGAAAGCTAACTACAAAATTTAAGTAATAACACCCTAAATGATTTTCTTTTAAGCACCAAAATCAAATGTTTGATTCATTTTAAAACACCATAAAAGAAGTTTTAAAGCATTTATTTAAACATTATTTGATGATTTAAGTAAAACCTACCAAAAAAATGTTAGCAAGATGTTTAGCTTAGAATCAATTTTGAAGATGAAACAACCAACTTAGAAAAATGAGCTCTCAAGTTTTTGTAAAAACATAGTGACCATTGATGGTTATACTAATCAACAATGGTGATGTTTATGCAGACTGATGATGGTTTTAC
This sequence comes from Torreya grandis, assembly GCA_037957365.1. Taxonomy (NCBI): domain Eukaryota; kingdom Viridiplantae; phylum Streptophyta; class Pinopsida; order Cupressales; family Taxaceae; genus Torreya; species Torreya grandis. Next base: position 143,052 of record JARHVA010005930.1, read on the forward strand.
TAATCAATGATATTTATGTAGACCAATGTTAGTTTTACTAACTTAACTAACAATGGTTTGTCAACATTTACTCAATCGATGATGGTTACTATGTAAACCTGTGATAAAGAGGAAAAATGACAAAACAAAGTTATAAAATCAAATTACAAAAGTTTTAATGATCCAAATGAATATTTTAAAGTTGCATAATGATCTTATTCATGTTAGTAATTTTAATCAAGAGAGGATGGTTGGTATCGTGTTAGTTTCAAAATGAAAACAAAATGAAAGAAACACACTAACTAGCATAACATCTCTAGGCCTAGAAACTAGGGATATCTTATTTAACAAACATGAGTAAAAAAGACAACTAAAATTCAAAATAAACCTTCTTTTACCTTCGTTGGATGCTCCAAAATGCTTATTGTTATGGCTTGCTCGGTTTATGCTCATGAAGTCTTCATCAAAGGAGGCTTGGCCATCTCCTCTTGTCCATGGCACCTTTTGGCTTTGGCTTAGCTTGTATTGGAATCAATTTGGCATGGTAACACTAATTACAAAGGATTTTGGAATCATTTGTGCATTATAACTTTTCACCAAAAAATGGCTTAAAATTCAATAGGTAAGGCCTCCTAGTTATAGATTTTTGAGATTGCTCATAATTAAGCTGAACTATCCATCTTGAGATGAATATGTGTGGTTCATGATTAATTTAATTTTTGGAATTAAATCTATAATTATCCTCATCATGACACTAAAAAAAGGGGCATTGAAGAGGTATGGGAAATCCATAATCCTACTATTTATGGTATTTATGGCCTAGGAATGTCTTCCCAAGAGATGATCTCACTTAATGATGTAGATATTCAATATTTATTTCCAAAAAAATTATTCTAAATTTTTCCATGGAATTCTTAATTAGGCTCTAATTTGGTTTAACTAGCTCTTAAACATGATTAAGCACTTTGTGCACAAATTACTCAAATTGATCAGAATGCCTTGTTATGGGTCCAAAATATGATTGGATTAGAATTAGAATGAAATGTTAGATGAATTTGATCCATTATCACATTTAGGATTTTTCCAACACAAAGTAACAAAGACACACATATCATGCAAGAGATTTGATAGGAAAGAGCAATCTAGAGCACCTAGGTGCAAAATTGGCATTTTGACTCAAAATGATCTGATCAAAGTTAGCTAGATCATAAATTGAATTAACTCATTTGATGATACTCTATCCAAAATTAGCACTTGAATATGTCAGGCTCAAATATTTTAATGTGCTTTAGTGTTTTTAGGCCAAAATCTGCATTTTGGCAGAAATTGGTCAAAAGCCTGGTTGGAGGTCATCAATGGCTAGATTTAGGTGTCTACATACTGAATAGTCTCAAACACAATAGGGACATAAATAATAATAATCAAATATTATCCACCTCTATAGTTTATGTCAACACCTACAAAAAATGAAACAAAGCTATCAAATCATGTCTCCCTTGCTCGATCTCTTTCTCCCCTTCTCCAATTCTTTCTCCCCCTTTGACACATTGACAAAATGGGACAACTAAAGAACATGTGAAGCTCAAGTAAAATTCACTATTCCTTATGAAAATATGAAAATTTTCCCCCTAAAATTTATTATACCATTTATAACAAGATATTCATATACCTACTTATTGACAACACACCATCTTGACCATGCCCTACTCCTTAAAGAAGAAATGAATAATATCAAGAAAAAAGGAGTGATCACACCTCAAGAAAACTAAAGGAGACTTACCTTAAGTAATATAATATAAGGAAAAATTTGAACATCATTATAAAAAAATAATAATAATAATTGATCTCAGCAACATTTCAGGTGACAATTCGGGCAACGGTTCTACCCCAATTGGCAGTATAACTTCTAGGAGCCACAACTTTTGTACCATAGCTCCATTTGATTCCCCATTTGAACTGTTGGAAAGCTAAGAATGAGGATAATGTGATGATATGGAATCAAGCTATGCTCAATGGCTTTTGATCCCTAAAATCCCAATGGGAGTGTCATAAATTTTAATTTTAATAGTGTAGTCTAAAAATAGTAATTTTTCAAATTTTGTAATGTTTTAAATCATGGAAGTTGACCAAATTCATCTCCCTTGATATTGGTGACCTTCCACATCCTCCTCCTACCTTCAAATTATGTATAAAAATAGATGTATCCCAAAAAAGCAATCAGACATCTCTTCTCAGAGATTGGCATATGTTTGGATCTAAAAATTTGATCAATAAAACATCTCTTCTTAGAGATAGAATTATTAAAATTATGTTATTATTATTTATTGAATTAAATTTAAACCAAATCTCTTGAGTTTTGGATCAGTGGTATCAAAGTGGTTTGTATTTAGAGTTTATGATCTCGAAGACAAGGTCAAATTATAGGAAGCTTGGGTAGAAAATAATAGAACCAACAGACTATCTACCTGTTTGCTCCAAATGACCTCAAATGGAAGACAACATCAAGACATATAATCCTTTCAAATAAATGATAAATGAATCCCTCCAATAATAGTAAGCACAAATGCTACAATAATTCACCCATATTCTCCAATAAATCCCGATGAGAAATTTTGGCTCCTCATTTGCAACCCCACTTATTTTTAGTGCCCCAAAACCCTTCAAGGTTCAGGTGAATTTTGATATCCCTACATATTAAGGAAAAACCAATGCTAATGTATTAAAAAATTGGTTGGATCAATTGTTATCCTATTTTTATGTAAATAAATTCATCGATAAAGAGAAGATCACTTTTTCTCTTTTGAAAGCATAATTTCCTATCAAAAATTGGTGGGAAGTGTACAAGAAGAGATTCAATACAGATTATATTGGCCTTGAGGTGGAACCTACCTAGGATGATTTAATATAAGCTATAAAGGAATAATACTACCCTATTGGAGCATATGATGATTTATATAGAGAGTGGGAACAACTTCACCAAGGTAAGGAATAGTCTATTCAAGATTACATTAACATTTTTCATTCTCTATCTATGAGATTAGGCATCCAGGAGAGTGAGAAACAAAAGGTTCTCAACTATCACAATGGCCTACAATGGTATATATGGGGGGAGATGGAAATCTTCAATTTGGAAACCCTTGATGAGGTGTACAAGTTCATGGTGAAGATTGAGCAGATGCATGGAAGAATGAATACGAAGAGTCAGCCTTCAAAATGGAATAGTGGTAAAGAAGGTCCAACACAAATCCAAAATTATAATAAAAAGGAAGGGAAGACTGAGAAATGGTGTGATTAGCACAAATTTGGAAAATGGTGTGATTATCACTCTAAAGATGAATAGCAAGCCATCAAGTACCTACTTTCTAAGTCACAATCCTCAGCATCTACTACTATGATTTATACATACCCTGTAGTCGAAGGGGATGAAGAAGAGATTGTATATGTTGAGCTTGATACCATCATTACTTCATCACATATCCATCAGGAGAGGCTTGATGAGAAGGACATTTTATTTCACTCTAAGTTATGGGTGAAAGGTAAGCATTTGCATTTCATTCTTGATAGTGGGAGTCAAAATAATTTAATCTCTACTAATGTTGTGAAAATACTAAATTTGTCTATGAAGCCTCACCCAAATCCATACAATATTGAATGGTTGAGTCCAAGGAGAAACCTCTATGTCACCCACCAATGTCTTCTATCATATGAAATAAAACCTTTCCATGATGAGGTATTGTGTGATGTGGTCAATCTAGATGTTTTTGCTGTAATCCTTGGTCATACATTCATTTATGATCGACATGACATCTATGAATCAAGAACTCAAAGGATCACCTTCACTCTTGGAACATGGAACTATAGGGTACTAGAGGTACCACCTTCTACATCTGTCTCCCTAATTAGTGTCAATAAATTCATTCTCATGGTGGTCAAGCCAAAAAATACAAAAAGGCTGATGTTGAAAACCTGAATACATAAACAACACAATAATATAAGAAAATAGATACCAAGCTGAGGAAATTCATGGCCTTCCATCTTTATATTGATGCCCAAATAGAAATGGTGAACAATCAGGCCCAACATAGCTCCACAAAGCACAGTCCATTCTAAATATGCATCAGGAATCAAATCAAAACACAACTATCACACGTGATGACAAATATTGATGTAATGGGTACCATTTCTTTTCAAGAAGGGATGAATGATCTGAGAAATAATTTAGGCAATAATTCAGGTGATGGTTCTACCCTAATTGGTAGTAGAACTTTCAAGAGCCATAAATTTTACACAATAGCTCAGTTTGACTCTCCGTTTGAACCATTAGAAAGATAATAATGAGGATAATACGATGAAATGACATGGATATATGTTTGATATTTTTTTACCCCTAAAATCCCAATGGAAGTGTCCCAAATTTTAATTTTCATAGTGTAGTCTAAAAATATTAAATTTATAAAAATAGTAATTTTTTAAATTTTGTAATGTTGTAAATTGTGGAAGTTGAACCACTTCATCTCCCTCGATATTGGTGAACTTACACATCCTCTTCCTAATTTAAAAGTATGTATAAAAATAGATGTATCCCAAAAAGGCAATCAAACATCTCTTCTCAAAGATAGGCATATGTTTGGATCTACAAATTTGATCAATAAAACATCTCTTCTAAGAGATAAATTATTAAAATTATGTTATTGTTATTTATTTAATTATCTTTCAACCAAATCTCCTAAGTTTTGGATCAAGAATCTTCTTAGTTTTCTTCAAATTTGCTCTCATAAGCTAACTCCATGAGCACTAACAGATGTTCAAGCTATTAGTCAAGACATTGAAATGAACAACTCAGAACTTGTCACCTTCAGATCATTGAAATTATTCATGTTCTTTTACAATCATGTGAACACACTCATACATGACCTATATTTGGTCTTTTCAAAATATTTCATCCTCTTTCTATGCTTGTCTTGATTATCCTTTCATCAATATAGTTTCACTCTCTTTGATAACTATGTTTGTTATTATCCATTATTTTATTCTATTTCTTGTACATTTATATGTAATTTTTATGTTATTATACTATTCTCATGACACTCAAAATCTATCTTTGCCTCATACCATTCATGATACTCACAAACTTCCTTTCAGCTTTCTCACTAACATCTCATAGGTAATTCCATAGGACTCAATGACAAATTATTGATTTAGGATTCAATATCTAAATATTTTGTCATGAATGATCTCAAAGGATCATGTTCCATCTACCTTAACCTCCTATGACTCATGTATCACACCTTACCCTTCAATTCTATACATAAGGCTCCCAATGTCCTCTTAAGGCTTTTAGCCCTTTTTTACATTTCCTCCTTGCTTGATCAATATAGAACCTTACTTGGGGATATGAGAATGTATTTGATAACCATTTATCTTGGTAATACTACATATAAATTTTATTCATTCTTTCACCTCACTTCACCATTTTTTGACCCCTTTCTCTTCACAATTAGCCCTTATAGGCCTAATTCTACCTAATTACAACATAATCCCTTCAAATTCCATACCAAGATGACCGTATAAGTATAAAACTAATTGAAACTTTTACTTCACATTTAATTTATTCAAATTACAAAATTTTGGTGAGTTTTTATGGTGGGAACTCATGAAATCCTTAAAACTGTAGTCTGGGGTTTTCCTAACCCTACACGGGCCTAAGAGGGTAATGAATATTTTATCTTGGATTTTATTAAGCTTAAAAGGAAACCAATTCCGTGGTTATGTATATATTTACCTTAAAAACCTATATATATATAATTTTTAGACCCTATTCAATCAAATAAAGTCTTAAGAATAGTGAAACTTAGTCAATTGTGCACTCCTTATGTTGATTCTGCAAAGTTTTCAATGGTCAATCCTCATTCAATAAATCCTAAGCCTCACCTGAGACATTAAAAAGGTTAAAAAAAATTATCCATGGTATTATTGAACTCAAACAACATCTAACCACCTCCATTTTTTCATTTTACTCTTCTCTTTACTTGTTGACTATCCAAACAAGACATCACTTGTGCAAACAGGGGTTCATAGTGGCAAACAAGGTTCTTAATAGTTGAGAATATTTTAAAACCTCCTTAAGGCCTAAAAATACTCTTATTATGTATTATAGACCTTTCTCCCAAAAATAATTCCATCGATTTATTAACCACTCATGTGGTCTCAAACAAAAATCTCTTTCTTTTAGTGTATGACTGTGTCACCAAGCAATGACTAGTATAAATAGGGATTTTATATGAAAAAGATAGGTTATATCCTATCAAGATTCATTATCAACATATTTTATATTTACACACATGCTAAAAAATTATTATACCTTCACCAATTATTTCATCAAACATATGGAAAACCTGCCTTAGTGTTGACTGTATAGGCAGAATCTTATATGTGTAAAGTAGGGTATGCATTGTATACATAGTATATTCTAACTATTTGGAATTATTAACATTTAATTTATTTCATTACCACACATATATTCAACCATTCACCATCATATTTGATAATCATACATGTGATCCTTTACAACAACACAATGGCTTTCTTGCTATAAAGTTCCAACTACATTGAGGTCCCACAGTTTGGGACAGTCAACATTATAATAGAGTTTTCCATAAAGACCATTTTCTTTCACCTTATGGATACTATACTGAATAAACCTTATCAATTGAAATAACTTTGATCTTGTTTAAATATGATTGAAGCATACCTTCTTCTTACACCAAACTTCACCAAATATACCAATTACTCTCCTCCTTGACTGTAACCCATACTCTCATGATTAAAACCTTTCTTGTTATACAACACCATCCAAAACCCAACTAGCATCCATCATACTTCCTGTTGATAAGTGTCTTTTTGAAACCTTGAAAAGATAACCCATACAAAGGTTCCAAGAACAATATGAATCTAGGAGATGCCCACATCT
>JARHVA010005930.1:165000-277500 GCA_037957365.1 Torreya grandis
CACGAGACTAGGTCTGATCAGAGACTAGTTTTCCCTTCTTCTACGAATGTAGTGAACCTCTTTCATGAATTCAGTGATTATGGCTACACCAGACTGGCCTCTGATGGAACAGATCCTTAACTGGTGTGGTTTGATGCGGGCGCCAAGCTACCCCCATCGCCTGCCTCTAATTCTTCCTCTCCATAATTTTTTGGGAGACCTTCCGGTGTCCTTCTCGAAAGACATTTTGGAACTAGAATTTTTCGATCAAGCCATTCTGGTTTCGAGCTCAGATCTAGGTAGCTGTTGGTTATTTTGTAAATGTGTGGGCTCCCCACTCTCGATCGTTGACCTTGATGTTTGGGCCAAAATTATGTGTGGTTCCATGGAAGCTCATTCCTTCTCGTTGCTCAGCGATGGTTTCTTTCATGGTGCCTTCCGCAACCAAGCGGATCGTGACTTTGTTTGGTCTTCCATATCTTGGTTTCTTTGACCTTGAAAAGGTTGAGGTGATTGTGGCTCCAATTTGGATCAGGGTCTATAATATTTCCTCTATTATGAGAAATGAAGAGCACATCAGAAATGCTTATCAACTAGGTGGGCTCTTTTATGAAACTCAAACAGGGTTTTGTGGAGAATAAATTTGTTAGAGCTTGCACTATTATGGATCTCTCCAAACCATTTCAGAATTATGTTTGTTTTCACTCTTCCCAGTGTTTGTGGATTCAATTCTTCAATTATGAAGGTTTTATGTTCAGATGCTTTTCCTACAATCTCATCAAACATTGATCTTTTGGTTGGTCTTCTTTGGGTGCCAAGGACTCTCCTCACTCTTAGTTGATTTGGAGGAAGACAGAAGGGGATCCAGACCAAGACTTCTTATGGTACAGTCATGGCATTTTCTATTGGTTGTCTAGATTTTCTCTACACCCTCTTTCAGTGGGCTCCCCTACACGTAAGGACTCCATGCAAATAGGTTCAGTGCGGGAATGCATTCCACCTCTACTCCATTTGAATCCTTTGCTTACCCTGCTCTTTTTGTGGTGAAACTCAAAGCTCCTATGAATTCTATTGCTAAAAAAAAAGGATGAAGGACTAAGGCAAAAAGGATATGATTAGATGTAGAAGCTATGGTGAAGGTAGGGAACCAATGGACTATGGAAGGTCTTCTTTCCCACTGCATAGGAATTGATTATTGGTTCCTCAACTCTTAGATGAAATGTTGATTTCCAGTTTTAGCATCTTGTTTAGACAATGGTTTCTCCTATGGTTGGTTCTATTTCAATGCTTCGACTTCTTATTTTCCATCCTTGGGTGGTTTTATAGAGAAGTTTGTCTTTAATTTCTTTGGTTGATTTCTTATAGTTTTTTTTGATGTTTTCTCTTTGTGGGCTATCAATTTTTGTAGTTTGGTGTTTTGGTCCATTTTTTTTCTACTGATTGTTTATTTGGATATATTTGTATGTGGATTCAGTGGTCCTATCAAAACCCTCCCTTTTACCCTATCTAATAAAAAAACACTCCCTAATCATCATTTGGATTTCTATTTTAAAATTTAGGGTTCACAATTTATAAATCCATGACCACATCTACATTTATACTAGCCTAAACCCAATATTCAAGGTTTAATTCACTATAAATTAATTCTAAGGTACCCTTTACATTTCCTAATCTAGTGACCCCATTCATATAAAGCCTATGCCCCAAGGGTCTTTTTTATGTTTTTCATTTGAGATATTTTATAAGCTATTAACCCATTCCAAAATTAATTATATCACCAAAGTTAACATATCGAAAGGAGGCCATGGCTAAGTCTTTTCTCATCAGTCATAGAGACATAATAGCATGGGTTCCTTCAATTTTTATTTGATTGGATAAACAAGCCAATTTTTTATTGGGTATATGAGCATGGGTTCCTTCATTGTACATTATTGAACCCACAATAATTTATTCTTCATTCTTATGATTTTAAATTGTGGTCTTAATACTTACAAACATTTTCTAAGTAGAATTTTTTTCACAAGAAAGGCTCAAAAGCTATTTAGTTTTATATAAGTGGATTTCTATTTGAACATCCATGAAAGCTTCCTCGTATTTATATATTTTAGTGGGTTAGGGTCTCAATACTATTAACGATGGTTAGATTAATGTACATTAAATACTTTAATATAAGTGGCTTTATATTTGAACATCCATGCAAGCTTCCTCGTATTTATAAATTTTAATTTGTTAAGGCCTTAATTTTATTAATAGAGGTCATATTCATGTACATTAAAGTCTTCACAAGGTTTATCTAGTCCTGCACTATTCCAATATTATGTAACTACAATTACTTAAACCTTATGGCTTACACATAGATTTTTAATCTTTATCATAAATTATATATCGTCAAGGGTCCACAAACCTCATAGATGAAAATGTGATCAAGGATAAGTAGGGAGAGTCAATTGGGGTGTGACATCAGGATAGATGGCATGTTTCGTCATCATAAGATTCCATAAATCTCATAGGGATGCACCATATAGTGTTAACTTTATATATGACTTGATTTATTAATACATATTTTAAATCATCAATAATTTTAGCAATTGGGAGATTCAATTGACCTAACATAACCACCACACATGAAATGAGAATTAAGAGCTTAAAAGTCTAGATCAATTTTTCTAATTACATGCATTTCCCCTTCGAGGCAATTACATTTTAAATTTAACAATTTATAAGTTACAACTAAATATTACCAATGTTGTGCAACTTAATCGCATAGTTTGACTAAGATAACTACCGTGAACCAATATAAGGGGAATGCGACATGTTACGTGTACATGTATTAATAGAAGACCCACATTATAAAGTGTTAAATAATTTATTATAATGAACATTGTCTTTAAACCTCCACACAAGATTCCACATATTAAGAAAGTTTAGTCGGTCATTGTCTCAATGTTATCGATAGAGGCCATGTCACTCATTAATGTACATTAAATTTTTCAAAATGTTCACATGAACCCACATCAATATAAGATGATGTATCCATAGTGACTTAATCCTTATATCGTATTCACATATTTTCCCACTTTATGGTATATTATATATATTCATGAGTTTACAAACATTACGAAGGAAAAAAATAAAGATAAGTTGGGATATATTTGTGGCCAATGACACTCGGATATTAAACATGTGTCATCATCATGTGATTCTAAACAACTCATGAGAATGGCACAAAAATCATTAATTTTACATGCCTTAATTTATTTATATAATTTCCAAAGTACTTATAAGTTTAATGGTTAACAGTTTCTTTCAACCTTACACAATTGTCACACATGAAATAAGAATTGAAAGTTCTAGATTCATTACCACATCTAATAATTAGATGCATGTTTCATAGAGGCCATTAAAATTTACATTTTAATTATTAAAAATAAATATCACCAATGTTACACCAATTAACCACATGGTTTGTCTAATATATAGCTCTTGTGAAGCCATATATAAGACATGTGTCTTGTTAAGGGCTAACATGTTAATAAAAGTGTGTGTGTATGAAAATTTAATTCATTTAATATAAAAGGCTTTGTATTTAAACATCTACACAAGATTTCACACAATGATAAAGTTTAGTGGGTCATGGTCTCATTGTTATCGATGGAGGTGGCACCACTCATTAATGTACATCAAAGTCTTCTCAATGTTATCAATGGAAGTCACACCACTTGTTAATGTACATCAAAATCTTCACAAAGTTAATGTGGCCCCATATTAATCCAAGATGAGATAGTCATATTGATTTAATCCTTAAATCTTACACAAGGAATTTGATAGTTTATGGTGGATTATACATTTTCATGCATCTGTAGACCTCATGGAGGAAAACATGCTCCATTCTAGGCAAGAGAGTTTGTGGAGGTGTGACATATAGATAGATGAAACATGTTAGCATCAGGGCTTCCATGCCACTCATGGAGATGGGAAATTGAGTGTCAAATTTATAAAACCCAATTAATTAATGCATATTTTAAATTGGTGATAAGTTTAGTAATAAAAAAATTGCTTTAACCCTAAAACACAATTATTGAAGATGAAATATAAATTAAGAGCTTAGGCATTTAGACCACCTATAATAATTTCATAAATTTACCACAAGATGAAATTAATTTTTTTTTTTGGGTTTGGAATCAATATTATTGATGCTAAGTAGCTTGACCAAATGGATTTGATAAGTTAAATACCATATATCCATGCATGGGACATGTTTCATATTAAGCATATACATTGAAAAAGAAGTTCTCACATATGAGTTTTTAAGTACTTACCCATAGGCCCTAGTTAAATAGTATCATGGGTGGAGTTAGGGGAATCCATGTCACGGGTGTGGCATTGGAATGAGTGCCACATAACCTTATCACAAATATATTGTGATACTAAATATAAAAATCCATAAAATCATTTTTTAAAAGTGATTTAGCTTTTTACTTGTGTCCCACAAATAATTATTAGTGTCACAACTATGAACTAATTAAGGACAAAACAAATATAATCATGTCACATTTTATTTATACACTTAATAAATTTAATGAGGACTTAACAAATTCCATTTGGGAATTTTTAATTCTTTTTGGGAAATCAATAAAAAGGATATTGTCAAAGCTATCAATGAATCTAGATCCTCAAGGAAAGTTTTGAAGGATTTCAATTGCACTTTTATTTTTTAGATCTCCATAAAATATAACATGGATTCTTTTGATAGATTTAGATCGATAGTCCTCTCCAACACCATCTACAATATTATTTCTAAAGCCTTTTGCCAATCATCTCCAAATCCTCCTTTCTCTTCTTAGTTTAGAACAACAAGGTGGTTTTGTTCAAAATAGACAAATATTATATGGTTTTATTATTTTGCATGAGCTTATTCACTCTGATAAATTTAAAAAGGGAATTATCATGGTCATCAAACTTGATATTAGCAAAGCTGATTATGGGATAAATTGGACCATTCTTTTCAAAATCCTTAAGAATTTTGGGTTCTCATACGCTTTGAGTGATTGGATCAAAAATTGTGTCTCTACTCCTATATTTTATGTACTTATAAATATATTTCCAACTACTTTCTTTAATGCTTTAAGATGTTTCAATCAAGGAGATTCTATCTCACCCTACCTCTTTATCATTATGGCATTAGTCATGGGTAAACAATTTTCAAAGGCAAAAAATCTAAATATTATTAGCATCTTCAAAACTACCGAGAATGTAAACATCTCTCATGGAAAGTTTATGGATGATACTATTATGGGTAACTATACTCACATTTAGGAAGCTATAATGCTAAGTAAAACTCTAAATTAGTATCAATGTGCTTTGAGTCAGGAGGTTAACCTTTTGAAATCTAACATTTTCTTCCTCCAAACTTCACTTCAAAAAAAATAGGATTAATATAATTATTTGTTTTTCTTTAGATTTTCTTCCTTATAAATACTTGGGGATCCCCTCCTTGATGGTAGATTGAATTAATAATTCTAGGAAAAAATGACCACAACCTTGTAAAATTAATTGGCTTCTTAGAAAGTAAAATGGCTATCTTGGGTAGGAAAAAGACAAATAGTTCAATTTCTTCTCCAAGCAATACTAGTCTACATTATGTCATTATCAAAATCTCCAGCTAGTGTTGAATCCATATTAACTAAAGTTACGAAAGAACTTGCATGGAATGGTTGTTCTTGAGTCTAATAAAATAAAATTAATGAAATGGGAAGAGGTTTACTTGCCTAAATATAAATATGGGGATTAAATCATAAATTTATTCAAGATGAAAGAAGCTCTAGAAGACAAATTTTTTGGAGAATTTATGAAGACAAAGATAACACTTGGAGCATTTTGCTCCAAATAAAGTGTCTTGATAATATAGATAACCCTTCACATATGTTTACTATATAAATTTAGATATATGGGTCTCATATCTATAATTTCATTTTCAAATGTAGATAGCTTATCTCTAACCACATTAGTTGGGTTATTAAAAATGATAGAACAATTAACTTCTCAAACTACGCTTGGTCTAGTGTGGATCCTCTATGCAAATATCCTTCTTTTATCATTTTAGAGGATTAATTTTCAAAACATATGGGGACCCCTAGTATGTGATTACTGGGTCAAAACCCAAAGTGTCTAGGGCCTTTAGAGAAGATGAAAAAAACCAAGTCTTTTTGCACCCAACCATTCCTTTGATCTTATTTAATTAAACTTTTTCATGAACTCTCACCACATCAGTAGCTCACATAAATTTGACAGATTAAAATGGAATGAATATCCTTCAAGAATGTTTTTGGGGAATCAAGGCTATAATAAGCTAATGTGTCATATTTAAACACCAATATGGCATGTGGAAAAAGTATGGATACCTGAAAAACATGCTAAAGATAATGTAAATATGTGGATTGTCATGAATAATGAATCTCTTTTATGGGACATAATTTAAAGGATTGGTTTTCAGGGGCCCTCTTGGTGCATCCTCTATAGGAATAATTCTGAAACATTGAGCCAAGTCCTCATTCATTGAAAATTTTCCTTGATAATTTGGTCTTGGTTCTTTAATAAAATGAATAGACTTTGGGTAGTAACAGGTTCTATTAAGGAACCTTTGATTAACTAGATAAAAGAGGGAGAGAATCAAGTTAGAAGCATTTGGGATATGGCCTAGTTTGTAATCATTAGAGGTATATGGAATGAAAGAAATAATAGAGTCTTCAAGAACCTGTTCTTCATAGATTAAATCATTACACTTAAAATCAATTCACTCTTTTAAGAGTTTTGAAAGGATAAAGTTCATCCTCTAAAAAAAATCAATGGATATGAACATCATATTATCTTATAATTGTCAGGATCTAGGACAGAAAGCTCTAATACCAATTGTCAGGTTCTTGCTCCTTAAGAGCACAATTGATTACCTTTGTATAAGCAACTAAACACAGAATTAAACCAGAAGTAATATGTAACTAGAATTCAGAAACAACACAAAATATGAGAGACAATACAATCTCGTATTAACACTCTTCCAAAAGGAAATACAATGAATAAATCACACTCTTCCCACACCTCTTGGGCATACATTAATTCTCCCTCAAAAGTTCTCTCTCTCAATCAATTACAAACACAATCAACTCAACCGTTGTTGCCTACTTCCAGTCCACCAAGTACTCAAAGTACTCCAAGTAGATCTCCCTGATCTTGCTCCTTGTTGTGTTGCAGATCTCCTTGATCTTGCTACCCCAAAAATCTCCTTTGACCTTGCGCGCGCGCACACACACACACACACACACACACACACACACCTGCAGATCAACTGACCTTACTTAACATGTAGATCTCCATGATCTTGCACACCTGCAGATCAACTAATCTTACACTTGGAATCACCCTTGTCCTTGTCCTTTACAAGTCCTTTTGATCCTTCAATTTTACAATACAGCCCCATGGGTCTCTTAAATAAAACCCCAAGCAAACAATACTTAAAAATGCAGACTCAAGACTAAAATTAGTCTTTACATGCAAACTGACTGTTCATTTAACTAACTGTTCGTCTAAAAAATACTTTTGGAATGCACAGGCGACCAACGTCGGTTCCTGTCTATCTGGAGATGACCGACGTCGGTCGATTCTTGACTGATGTCGGCAGCTTCTAGTGTACTCCTGACTGATGTCGATTGGCCTGATCGACATTGGTTACTGTATCTATTGGGAAATAAATTCAATCTCCCTTCTAAAATCAACAAAGGTTAATGGCTTCCTGGAAGCCCCTAAGAAACAATTATGTGGGGCTAAATTTTAAAAGTGCTTCCAAAGATAACATAGTTAATTTGGATGTGGAGACATATTTATAGATAAATTTGGAGAAAGTGATATCATGTTATTCCTTTAATATTCCATGTTTTTCAAAAAAAAAAATTAAAGCACTAGCTCTTCTTAGAGGTTCAAGAAATGTTGTTGAATCTAATTTTCAGAAATTAATTTTTGATGGTGATTATGTTTTAGTTATAAATTTTGTTGAATTGATAATGTCTTATCAGTGTCAAATCAATTCAACCATTATATATATCTTCCATATCATTCAATTTTTTAGGATCTTTTTTGCTTCGACAACTATGTGAGACTAACTCTCCATCGCATTTATTAGATAATTTTGGATCTCTTCACCTAGCACTATGAAGCACCCCCTCCTTGAAAAAATGGATATATTTAATTAGACAACACCTGAGACACTTACAACTCCCAATGTGATTACATTCTAAAAAATTTCTCCCTATTTTGGCTTTTAGAGAGTTTTTTAATGTCTAAAAATTTCCTACATGTTTTTGCTTATTGGATTGATTGTGCCTGAGGTGCTTGAATAATCCATGTATTTTTTCCTATGTTCAATTGTGGTCAATCTTTTTCAAATATAGGTCTTGGATATGTTCTTTAAAGGTGTTCTATGATTTGGTGTCCAAGGATTCTAGCAGTGGTATTTCATTTCATTCATTGAGTTTTTCCATGATGGTGGTTCCTTCATGCACTCTTATACCACTTTGGGTTATGATTTTCATCATTAATTTATGGTTTTCTATGTGAAGCTTTTAGGCTTCTATTATTTGGACTTCTCTCTTTTTTCAAGCTTATTGTATTTGTGATTGTTTAGCTTGGTGGATTTTTGCCTATCTCCTTCTATTCTCATAGAAAATTATTTTATCTTTCTTGATCTAATCTACTAGTCAAATTCTTTTGTACAATAAAGTAAGGGCCTCTTTTCCGTTAATATTTTCTACCAAAAACTTTAGTGATGACGTTATGACTAAGCCAAAAAGACTACACTTGCATTTTATCCTATTATAACTAATATATATATATATATATATATATATATATATATGGCCTCTTTTCCCTTAATATTTTCTAAAAAAACTTTAGTGATGACGTTATGACTAAGCCAAAAAAACTACACTTACATTTTATCCTATTATAACTCTCTCACACACATATATATATAATCCATCCATGTGGTTTCACCCTGATCAAAACTAAGCTCAATTGAGCACATATATTAGCTCATTTCATGATATTGTAAAAAAACCACAAAGTTCGAAAGTGAAATGTGTTACACTTGAGACAATAAACATGAACACCAATCATTTTTTACTATTAATAGGGCCTTCATACCCATGTGTAACCCCTGCATGTAGAGTAATCGTTTCATATAAAAGTGGCAAATGCATCGCAGATTTCAAATTAATTACGCCATTATCTAAACTTCAATGGGTGTGTACATCCCAAAGGCATTCCTAAACGTCATTACATAGACAAGGTTTTGATTTAGTTTAGTTAGGCCACAAAAATAATAAAAATTATTTACACTTAGGGTTAAACTCCCTCATGGCCACTTCGATTAATTTTTTAAACTTATAGTTCACATTTTTTAAATTTGTGGCCACATCTACTTTTATATTAGCCTAAGTGTAATGTTCATAGTTTAATCCACTATATCATAGGTCTAAGGTCCCATTTACATTTACTAAGTTTATGACCCTATTCATATAAAGCCTAAGTCTTAATGTTCCTATTAATGTTTTATACTTCAAATATTTTACAAAGTGCATACTAGTTCAAAGATTAAACTAGATCTTAAAATCTAAAACATTCACATAAGACCATAATTAAGTCCTTTCCTTTGGGCCCAAGGAACATAATTGTATGGGTAGCTTCATTTTAGATTATTGATCCGACCATTATGTGATCATTTTTATTGATTTCAAATTTGAATTAAATAATTAAAATTTTTCAAAATATATTTTTTTGGCACAATGAAGGCTTCATTGCTTCATCATTTAAAATAAGTGTCTTTATATTTAAACTTTCATGCAGGCTTGTACATGTTAATAAATTTTAGTGGGTAAAGGTCTCAACATTATCAATGAAGGCCATTCTACTCAATTTACACCAAAATCTTCACAAAGTTTACATGGCCCCACACCACTCTAGGATGACTTAGCCATAATTATTTAAGCCTTATGGTTTATTCATGTATTTTCACGCTTTATGGAAAATTGTATATTTTCACATGTCGAGGGACCTCGTAGAGGCAAACTTGGTTAAGGTTAAGTAGGGAGAGTGTATTATGATGTAACACTAGGATAGATGGCATGTGTCACCATCACATGCTTCTACACAACTTACAAGGATGGGCCATACCGTGTCAACTTTATGTGCCTCAATTTATTAATACAAAGTGTTCTTTTAAAATTCTAATAAGTTTAGATATTATTAGCTTCCTCTGACCTATCACAACTAGTGCACATGAAGTAAGAATTCAGATCCCTAGAGTCTAGATAAGTTTTATTAGTGATCACATGACATTATAAAGCAATGCACCCATGTGGTGTAACCCAAAACTTGTAGACATGATCCAAACTCTATTGAGGACATATAATAATGCATCCATGAGCTTGCAAAAATACCACACAATTCACAAGTGAAACCAACATTGCATTCAAGGTGATACAAATGACCACCTTTTTCATAGATGCTTCTCAATGATATACCATACCATCTAATATAGCATTCATTCAATAAAATTTGTCACTATAGTAAAAAATATTATAACACTATATTACAAATCTACATACTCAATTTCTTCCAAAATAATTTTTCATTACAAAATGCTTCAACATTTAACTATACACTATGTATATGTTGTTTTAATTCATATTTGTATTTAGTTACAGTCAAAAAAATATTTTTTCTCTATTTTATTATGTCTTTAAATACTAACATTTCCATTCTTTAATTAATAAAAAACATTCAAAAAATGTTTTATTCTATTATATATTTTTCATATTATTGAAATAATTTACACTACCAACAAATATCAGGTCACATCAGCAATCCTAAAAATTACTTTTCAAACTAATCGTTTCAAAAAGGAATTAAACTATTTTATTATTATTTTTATTTTAGTCGTCGATATGAATTGCTGTTTTATTCCCTAACTACGATCTACTCGTAGACCACAACTGAAGAGCTGTGTATGGATTTCATTGCAGCAATAGGTGTTGGTCTATCTATCATCATCACCACCACATCCATAATCATTACTATCAAAATAAATGAAAAGAAAAGGAAGCAGAGAGAGGAGGAGCGGGACATCAGAGGCTATATGGATCCCCTTGACTCCAGACGCGCTTCCATCGAGAACTTTTTACAGGGAGGAATTCCCGTCAGATACTCTTACCGTCAGATTAAACGATACACCAACAATTTTGTAGAGAGACTTGGCCAAGGAGGTTTCGGTACGGTTTTCAAAGGACAGCTTCCCAATGGGTGCATGGTAGCCATTAAAATTCTTGGCAAATCAGAACACAGTCAAAATCAGTTTATGAATGAAGTGGCTACCATCGGAAGTATCCACCACTTGCATCTCGTCAAACTTCTGGGATACTGTTTCGAAGGGTGTAAAAGAGCCTTGATTTATGAGTACATGATCAATGGTTCTCTTGAGAAATATATCCATGGAAACAATCCGAACGTATTGAATTGGAAAAAGTTGTATTCCATAGCAATAGGTACAGCCCGTGGAATTGCGTATCTACATGATGAATGTACAAGCCGCATCTTGCATTGTGACATCAAGCCCCATAATGTACTCCTCGATGCCAGTTTCTCGGCAAAGGTTGCAGATTTTGGTCTGGCAAAACTAATAGATAGAGAAGAAAGCCATGTTTCCCTGACAGGGGCCAGAGGAACGCCTGGCTATGTGGCTCCAGAGGTGTGGTCTCGAAACTACGGACCTGTGAGTGACAAATCTGACGTGTACAGTTATGGTATGTTGGTGATGGAGATGGTGGGAGGAAGGAAGAACTTTGACATGCAAACAGCCAGATCCAGCAAATTTTATTTCCCTCAATGGGCATTCAAACAGGTTGAAATGGGTGACTTTGGACGGCTGAGAGAAGGAAATATAGCAAATGAAGATGAAAATATAGCCAAAAAGCTCAGTTTGTTGGGACTGTGGTGCATTCAATACAACGCCTCTGAACGGCCTTCCATGAAGAGGGTAATTCAGATGTTGGAAGGAAGTGTTGTCATCGCCATTCCTCCACAGCCCTTCCCTGTGGACGCATTACTGCAGACAACGCCCTCCACTGAATCATCGTCAAGCATGTTCTGAGTTCATATGGATTCTTTATTATCTGCTTTTCTTTCCAAAGTTGCGGAGACGGTCCTACTCATGTAAAACACGAGTTGGAAGAAAGCTTATTGTATGTATTAAATTATATTCAATGATAAAACTAAAAATTAGTGACGGTATATGAGAAATGATGTATCTTTCGGTATTTGATGTAAAAAAAGACTTATGTCGCAATTACATATGTTAATGGCTTATTGAATTTGTATCTCATTTACCTACGGAGTACACATTATAGACTAATAATGACAAATTCTTATTGTTGAGTAATGTTCAATTGTTTTGATACTTACTTTGCAATACGTTCAAATGTAATCAAGGATATGGGGGGTTAAGTAAATGACAACTTTGAGTACTATTATGCTCCATGGAGACCTATGTAGTCTTACTACTTCTTTGAATCATAATTTTGTAACATATGGTACATCACTTTTATTTATAAATTATATGAAGTGTTCCATATTGGAGAAAATATCAATAAAAACTAAGATTAAGTTAGTATCCCTTTGATTTATTGGTATCAAATGAATGAATTCTATGATTATCTCTTTCCATGGCCTCTCCAAAAATACATAAAGGATAATAAAAACTTGAATTTGATACTTTCCTTTTGTAATTTTTAAAATTATACATCCTTTCACAAAATTACCTACATATAAAATATTCTCTAACAAATATTGACTTTTATTCAATTGTGTCAATGCTATATCAACATTGATATGACTTGATAGGCCTCAACTATGTTTTTATGTCAATAAGTTCTCCCTTAATGAACCTTGAGGTATACACAACTGATGTCCTTTGAACCAAAAACCATTCCAAAATATATATTCTAGACATGGAGTTATATCCATGCTATTTGGATTTATGTGTACTTCCCATGCATCTCAGAAACCACAATCCTCTTTATACAATTCATTCATTGAGATAAATCAACTGACTTTGAGTATCATTTGATTTATTACAACAACTTTCCTACACAGGACATCTACAACCTTAAATTACTTACTACTTATTTTCTTAAAAAATGATGGATAAATTTTAATAAATTCAATGCACTTCGTTTGATTTTGAATTAGCTTACCTTAATAGTTATGAAGTAAAATGCTTGATTATTTGTTTAAAACATGAAATTTTTGAGAACTAAGTAATACCTCCACTTCTAGACAAATTTTATAATAGAATAAAATTATTGGTCATAAATGTAATACATTTTATCTGGTTATGTTAACTTCTTACTAATGTAAGAAACATGCTTACCAAGTCTTGACTCAAAACCACTTCTATATCTATCTATTAGCATCATAATCAATGTGAAATACCTTGTTTAAATCTTGAAATGATAATATTGGTTGGTTTTTACACTTTTATCTAAAATATGAAAAATCCTCTATGTTGTTGTAGTCCACTCAAACTTATTATAGGGTGTCATGGTTATTATAGAATCATGATATCACTATACGAGACTATTATCTATATTTTATGCAAATTAGTACGTACAAGTAGAAATTATTGTATTTTTATTGCATATGGATGTATGGCATGTTTTCTTAGAGATGCCATCAAAATTTAATAGTGATTCAGTTTATGATGGAAGAGCTAACATAATGTATATTAAGAAAGTTTCAAAAATCTATAGTCAATGTTCTTTGAAGGATAAAGAAAAAACCATGTGCATTGCAGCTATCTTATCATGTGTAATAACAATAATGTTTAGTTAGAAGAGGATAAAAAAGTGTAAAAAAAATTAATCGTGCATGAGGATTGAAAATATGCAAAAGAAAATGTGGTGAGTAAGGAGGTGGATCTTGATTATCAAGGTTTGACAATAGTATATGATCAAACAAAATAAATAAAATATCATATTTTAATCAAAATAAAACAAGGGAGATTGAATGGTTGTTTATTTCAATTGATAATAAAATGGAGAGGTTGATGTTCTTCTTACCATAGACATATATAGAAAAGGATTATGTTTTAAATGATGAAATTAATGAAACTTTAAACTAAGGTGGAGATGTTTGGTCCATAGTTAGTAAGGGGTAGAATAGGAATAGTTTAGGGGACATTTTGTGGAGGAGAATGATCTATTGTATAGTAAGTTGGTGAAAAAAATGAAATCATCTAACATGGTGAAAGAGCACACTGTGAAATTACTCTTCAAGTCAAAAGGATAGTTCTACCATCTTGTCCTATTTTTTTTTTATCACTATGCTCACAAAACTCTTACTTAGGGTGTATGATTTAGAAGTATTCAAGTGATCAAGTAGTATTACATCAACCAAAATTATCTATGTAGTGTGTTCATGTAAAAATATGCCCAATTGGTAGTGTAACATCAATGATGTAAATGTAAGATGATCCCTAAGGATCCATGGAGATCAATGGCACTTTAGCATGTTCCTATAATAATGGAAGGATAATTACAGTCACTAAGGAAATAAGTTATTTGTATTGTGATGAAATTTAACTCAAACATAATTTTATATTAACTGGTGTTTTTTAAACCATTGGGGTAATTATGAAAATGATGTGGTAGTTATATAATCTATGGCTTGCATTAACATACAATATCTCTTATGGAAGTTGAACAAGTTTTGTACAACACTAGAAACATTTGATTGCTGATTCTAATTTTTTTTAAAGATCAAAGGAGTTTTAAAGACTCACCTCATGACAAAAAAGACAAGGAAATATTTATAAGAAATCTGCTAGAGTTAGAGAATACTTAAGAGAGTGTGAGTTTTTATTTAGAAAGCACAAATGACGAGAGAGTTGAACCCAAACTATTGAGAGGTTATTGAGTTTTTTTTATTCTTCTTATATTTTAATCAGAGGAAAGAGTGAGTGAATGTATATTATAAATATTTGTTAATTATTCATAAAAATTAAATAAAGTAGTCATCTATTTTTAAGTCTCATATTAATCTATGTGAATGTCTATTGTTGAGTGTGTGAGGTTAATGATTACACAGACAAGGTTGTCATTTACATTTCCCCATATATTTGATTCCATGAAAAATGATTGAATATCATACATAGTAAGCATCAAAACAGTTAAACATTACTCAACTAGAAGAATTTAACATTAGTAAACTATAAAGTATACTCTATAGATAAATAAAATAAAAATTCATTAAACCATCAAAATATATATTGATGACATAAGTCTCTTTTTACATCAAAAATAAATCTTCACTAGTGAAAAGAGTGAATAAATGTGTATTCTCAATTTCTATTAATTCTTCCTAAAATATTAAATAAAATAATTGTCTTTGTTCTTTAATCTCATGTTAATCTATGTGAAAATTTACTATTAAATATAAAATTAATGATTACATGAAAAAAAGTTGTCACTCACTTAACTCCATATCTTTAATTATATAAAAATAATTATTGAATGTCATAAATAAGTACTCAAAGTTGTCATTTACTTAACCCCCCATATCCTTGATTACATTTGAACGTATTGCAAAGTAAGTATCAAAACAATTGAACATTACTCAACAATAAGAATTTGTCATTTTTAGTCTATAATGTGTACTCCGTAGGTAAATGAGATACAAATTCAATAAGCCATTAACATATGTAATTGCGACATAAGTCTTTTTTTACATCAAATACCGAAAGATACATCATTTCTCATATACCGTCACTAATTTTTAGTTTTATCATTGAATATAATTTAATACATACAATAAGCTTTCTTCCAACTCGTGTTTTACATGAGTAGGACCGTCTCCGCAACTTTGGAAAGAAAAGCAGATAATAAAGAATCCATATGAACTCAGAACATGCTTGACGATGATTCAGTGGAGGGCGTTGTCTGCAGTAATGCGTCCACAGGGAAGGGCTGAGGAGGAATGGCGATGACAACACTTCCTTCCAACATCTGAATTACCCTCTTCATGGAAGGCCGTTCAGAGGCGTTGTATTGAATGCACCACAGTCCCAACAAACTGAGCTTTTTGGCTATATTTTCATCTTCATTTGCTATATTTCCTTCTCTCAGCCGTCCAAAGTCACCCATTTCAACCTGTTTGAATGCCCATTCAGGGAAATAAAATTTGCTGGATCTGGCTGTTTGCATGTCAAAGTTCTTCCTTCCTCCCACCATCTCCATCACCAACATACCATAACTGTACACGTCAGATTTGTCACTCACAGGTCCGTAGTTTCGAGACCACACCTCTGGAGCCACATAGCCAGGCATTCCTCTGGCCCCTGTCAGGGAAACATGGCTTTCTTCTCTATCTATTAGTTTTGCCAGACCAAAATCTGCAACCTTTGCCGAGAAACTGGCATCGAGGAGTACATTATGGGGCTTGATGTCACAATGCAAGATGCGGCTTGTACATTCATCATGTAGATACGCAATTCCACGGGCTGTACCTATTGCTATGGAATACAATTGTTTCCAATTCAATACGTTCGGATTGTTTCCATGGATATATTTCTCAAGAGAACCATTGATCATGTACTCATAAATCAAGGCTCTTTTACACCCTTCGAAACAGTATCCCAGAAGTTTGACGAGATGCAAGTGGTGGATACTTCCGATGGTAGCCACTTCATTCATAAACTGATTTTGACTGTGTTCTGATTTGCCAAGAATTTTAATGGCTACCATGCACCCATTGGGAAGCTGTCCTTTGAAAACCGTACCGAAACCTCCTTGGCCAAGTCTCTCTACAAAATTGTTGGTGTATCGTTTAATCTGACGGTAAGAGTATCTGACGGGAATTCCTCCCTGTAAAAAGTTCTCGATGGAAGCGCGTCTGGAGTCAAGGGGATCCATATAGCCTCTGATGTCCCGCTCCTCCTCTCTCTGCTTCCTTTTCTTTTCATTTATTTTGATAGTAATGATTATGGATGTGGTGGTGATGATGATAGATAGACCAACACCTATTGCTGCAATGAAATCCATACACAGCTCTTCAGTTGTGGTCTACGAGTAAGATCGTAGTTAGGGAATAAAACAGCAATTCATATTGACCATCTGAAATTCAAGATAAAAATTATTAAAAAACTTTTTAAATACAATTATTCTGACGAAAAATTGGAGATTCCAAGATTATCTACCAGCTATATATCTGGGTGTTTTCAACAATTTGTTAAGCGATTTTCCTGCAACCAATAAGAAGAGAATATTTAAGTAAACCCTACAAGTAAAATTAGCTTTTGTTTTCTTTGTCTTTGTTTTCGCTTGCTATAATGGTATACTTCTGAAAAATAAATCTTTGTACTTACCATCCAAGCAGCTGTATTTGCGGGGGCCGTCTGCACAGATGCAGGCTGCCAACTTAGACGTGGAGAATGGGGTATAACATCTGCCCCCCGAGGCTTCACAGGAATGGCACTCATTGTTGATATTCCATTTGATTTCAAATCCCGTCTGCATGGGCTGCAGCAGACTCTTTTCATCACTGATGTTGTAGTTATTGTCAGCCGGAATGACAACGCTGTATTTGCTACAAATAGCATCTGATACGGACGATGAAGAAGGGAGGAAGAAACAAGGATCGTTTTTGCTTCTGCATTCCAAACAGGGGACGGGCTTGGCATGTTTGGTCCAGTATGGAAGTTCTGTTTGACAGGTTACCATGGTTCCCCATGTGTACTTATCAGAAAGATAAAAATTACTATAGTAGTTAAGTTGTGCTTGTGATGGGGGAGTGGTAGAGCAATAATCCAAAGGGGTAACAAGGGCAATTCGAATGGTTTGAGTCGAGTAAGATGATTGTGTGATACCTCCCAATACCCTGTACTTATATTCACGATTGAACCCTGCGAGGTCAATATAAGGCAGCAAAGTGTTGTGATTGTTGGGGCAGTCAATATATGCAATATCGTTGCACGCATCTGTATCTCCATTACTCCAAGATTCAAAAGGATATTTGATGGTAGAGTTGTTACAGGCAGAAGGAGAACAAGCTTTAAATGAAGGATACGAATCTGAATAGGAGAGTTTGATGAAAAATTCAACAATGAATAGAACGGGGAAGAAGAGATCACAAAGACCCATGATTTTCAAACAAAATGCGAAAAAACTAGAAGAATTGCGCCAAGCCTTGATGAGTGAAGATCTCCTTGACTGGCCTTTGTAAAAGATGACCAAAGCACCAACCGAAGAAAGAGATTATCTTTTGGTAAAGCAATTCAATGTCTGAACGTGATAAGTCGGTGTATGGACCAGAGGGCTCGTGACGTACAAGATTCACTAAGAAATAAATAATTAATGAGATTGACAGGACCATTTGGTGCTTTGGTAAAGTTTTCCATAGATGTGGGGCCTAAATTAATTTTTTTTCCAATGGAAGTCTAAAAGCTGAAGATCAAACTTTAACATGGCCCGTAAGAAAACAAAATGCGAATCGACGACTAAAATAAAAATAATAATAAAATAGTTTAATTCCTTTTTGAAACGATTACTGTGAAAAGTAATTTTTAGGATCGCTGATGTGACTTGATATTTGTTGGTAGTGTAAATTATTTCAATAATATGAAAAATATATAATAGAATAAAACATTTTTTGAATGTTTTTTATTAATTAAAGAATGGAAATGTTAGTATTTAAAGACATAATAAAATAGAGAAAAAATATTTTTTTGACTGTAACTAAATACAAATTTGAATTAAAACAACATATACATAGTGTATAGTTAAATGTTGAAGCATTTTGTAATGAAAAACTATTTTGGAAGAAATTGAGTATGTAGATTTGTAATATAGTGTTATAATATTTTTTACTATAGTGACAAATTTTATTGAATGAATGCTATATTAGATGGTATGGTATTTCATTGAGAAGCATCTATGAAAAAGGCGGTCATTTGTATCACCTTGAATGCAATGTTGGTTTCACTTGTGAATTGTGTGGTATTTTTGCAAGCTCATGGATGCATTATTATATGTCCTCAATAGAGTTTGGATCATGTCTACAAGTTTTGAGTTACACCACGTGGGTGCATCGCTTTATAATGTGATGTGATCACTAATAAAACTTATTTAGACTCTAGAGATCTGAATTCTTACTTCATGTGCACTAGTTGTGATAGGTTAGAGGAAGCTAATAATATCTAAACTTACTAGAATTTTAAAAGAACACTTTGTATTAATAAATTGAGGCACATAAAGTTGACACGGTATGGCCCATCCTTGTAAGTTGTGTGGAAGGATGTGATGGTGACACATGCCATCTATCCTAGTGTTACATCATAATAGACTCCCCCTACTTAACCTTAACCAAGTTTGCCTCTACGAGGTCCCTTGACATGTGAAAATATACAATTTTCCATAAAGCATGAAAATACATGAATAAACCATAAGGCTTAAATCATTATGGCTAAGTCATCCTAGAGTGGTGTGGGGCCATGTAAACTTTGTGAAGATTTTGGTGTAAATTGAATAGAATGGCCTTCATTGATAATGTTGAGACCTTTACCCACTAAAATTTATTAATATGTATAAGCTTGCATGAAAGTTTAAATATAAAAACACTTATTTTAAATGATGAAGCAATGAAGCCTTCATTGTGCAAAAAAAAATATATATATTTTGAAAATTTTTAATTATTTAATCCAAATTTGAAATCAGTAAAAATGATCACATAATGGTCAGATCAATAATCCAAAATGAAGCTACCCATACAATTATGTCCGTTGGGCCCAAAGGAAAGGACTTAACTATGGCCTTATGTGAATGTTTTAGCTTTTAAGATCTAGTTTAATCTTTGAACTAGTCTGCACTTTGTAAAATATTTGAAGTATAAAACATTAATAGGAACATTAGGACTTAGGCTTTATATGAATAGGGTCATAAACTTAGTAAATGTAAATGGGACCTTAGACCTATGATATAGTAAATTAAACTATGAACATTACACCTAGGCTAATATAAAAGTAGATGTGGCCACAAATTTTAAAAATGTGAACTATAAGTTTAAAAAATTAATCGAAGTGGCCATGAGGGAGTTTAACCCTAAGTGTAAATATTTTTTATTATTTTTGTGGCCTAACTAAACTAAATCAAAACCTTGTCTATGTAATGACGTTTAGGAATCCCTTTGGGATGTACGCACCCATTGAAGTTTAGATAATGGCGTAACTAATTTGAAATCTACGATGCATTTGGCCACTTTTATATGAAATGATTACTCTACATGCAGGGGTTACACATGGGTATGAAGGCAATATTAGTAGTAAAAAATGATTGGTGGTCATGTTTATTGTCTCAAGTGTAACACATTTCACTTTCGAACTTTGTGGTTTTTTTACAATATCATGAAGTGAGCTAATATATATGCTCAATTGAGCTTAGTTTTGATCAGGGTGAAGCCACATGGATGGATTAGATATTTTATAGTGTGTTCATAGATATTTTATAGCCTGTTCATGTGTATGTGTATGTGTGTATGTGTGTGTATGTATATGTATGTGTGTGTGTATGTATATATGTGTGTGTATATATGTATATATATATATATATATATATATATATATATATATATATAAGTTATAATCCGATAAAATGTAAGTATAGTCTTTTTGGTTTAGTCATAACGTCATCACTAAATCTTTTTGTAGAAAATATTAAGGGAAAAGAGGCCCTTACCTTATTGTACAAAAGAATCTAACTAGTAGATAAGATCAAGAAAGATAAAATAATTTTCTATGAGAATAGAAGGAGATAGGCAAAAATCCACCAAGCTAAACAATCACAAATACAATAAGCTTGAAAAAAGAGAAAAGTCCAAATAATAGAAGCCTAAAAGCTTCACATATAAAACCATAAATTAATGATGAAAATCATAACCCAAAGTGGTATAAGAATGCACAAAGGAACCACCATTATGGAAAAACTCAATGAATGAAATGAAATACCACTGCTAGAAGCCAATTAATTTTACAAGGTTGTGGTCATATTTTACTAGAATTATTAATTCAATCTACCATCAAGGAGGGGATCCCCAAGTATTTATAAGGAAGAAAATCTAAAGAAAAACAAATAATTATATTAATCCTATTTTTTTTTAAAGTGAAGTTTGAAGGAAGAAAATGTTAGATTTCAAAAGGTTAACCTCCTGACTCAAAGCACATTGATACTAATTTAGAGTTTTCCTTAGCATTATAGCTTCCTAAATGTGAGTATAGTTACCCATAATAGTATCATCCATAAACATTCCATGAGAGATGTTTACATTCTCAGTAGTTTTTAAGATGCTAATAATATTTAGATTTTTTTCCTTTGCAAATTGTCTACCCACGACTGATGCCATAATGATAAAGATATAGGGTGAGATAGAATCTCCTTGATTGGAACATCTTAAAGCATTAAATAAAGTAGTTGGAAATATATTTATAAGTACATAAAATATAGGAGTAGAGACAATTTTTGATCCAATCACACAAAGCCTATGAGAACCCAAAATTCTTAAGGATTTTGAAAAGAATGGTCCAATTTATCCAATAATTAGCTTTGCTAATATCAAGTTTGATGACCATAATAATTCCCTTTTTAAATTTATCACAGTGAATAAGCTCATGCAAAATAATAAAACTATATAATATTTGTCTATTTTGAACAAAACCACCTTGTTATTCTAAACTAAGAAGAGAAAGGAGGATTTGGAAATGATTGGCAAAAGGCTTTAGAAATAATATTGTAGATGGTGTTGGAGAGGACTATCGGTCTAAATCTATAAAAAGAATCCATGTTATATTTTATGGAGATCTAAAAAATAAAAGTGCAATTGAAATCCTTCAAAACTTTCCTTGAGGATCTAGATTCATTGATATCTTTGAGAATATCCTTTTTATTGATTTCCCAAAAAGAATTAAAAATTACCAAATGGAATTTGTTAAGTCCTCATTAAATTTATTAAGTGTATAAATAAAATGTGACATGATTATATTTATTTTGTCCTTAATTAGTTCATAGTTGTGACACTAATAATTATTTGTGGGACACAAGTAAAAAGCTAAATCGCTTTTAAAAAATGATTTTATGGATTTTTATATTTAGTATCACAATAAAATTATGATAAGGTCATGTGGCACTCATTCCAATGCCACACCCGTGACGTGGATTCCCCTAACTCCACCCATGATATTATTTAACTAGGGCCTATGGGTAAGTACTTAAAAACTCATAGGTGAGAACTTCTTTTTCAATGTGTATGCTTAATATGAAACATGTCCCATGCATAGATATATGGTATTTATCTTATCAAATCCATTTGGTCAAGCTACTTAGCATCAATAATATTGATTTCTAACCCAAAAAAAAAAAAAAAAAAAAAATCAACTTGTGGTAAATTTATGAAATTATTATAGGTGGTTTGAATGCCTAAGCTCTTAATTTATATTTCATCTTCAATAAGTATTTTTTAGGGTTAAAGGAGTTTGTTTATTACTAAACTTATCACCAATTTAAAATATGCATTAATTAATTGGGTTTTATAAATTTGACACTCAATTTCCCATCTCCATGAGTGGCATGGAAGCCCTGATGCTAACATGTTTCATCTATCTATATGTCACACCTCCACAAACTCTCTTGCCTAGAATTGAGCATGTTATCCTCCATGAGGTCTATAGATGTATGAAAATGTATAATCCACCAAAAACTATCAAATTCCATGTGTAAGATTTAAGGATTAAGTCAATATGACTATCTCATCTTGGATTAATATGGTGCCACATTAACTTTGTGAATATTTTGATGCACATTAACAAGTGGTGGGAGCTCCATTGATAACATTGAGAAGACTTTGATGTACATTAATGAGTGGTGCCACCTCCATTGATAACAATGAGACCATGACCCGCTAAACTTTATCATTGCATGAAATCTTGTGTAGATGTTTAAATACAAAGCCTTTTATATTAAATGACTTAAATTTTCATACACACACACTTTTATTAACACGTTGTCCCTTAACAAGACACATGTCTTATATACGGCTTCACAAGAGCTGTATATTAGACAAACCATGTGCTTAATTAGTGTACTATTGGTAATATTTATTTTAAATAATTAAAATGTAAATTTTAATGGCCTCTATGGAACATGCATCTATTTATTAGATGTGGTAATGAATCTAGAAATTTCAATTCTTATTTCATGTGCAATAGTTGTGTAAGGTTGAAAGAAACTATTAACCATTAAACTTATAAGTACTTTGAAAATTATATAAATAAATTAAGCCATGTAAAATTAATGATTTTTGTCCCATCCTCATGAGTTGTTTTGAATCACATGATGATGACACATGTTTAATATCCGAGTGTCATTGGCCAAAAATATATCCCAACTTATCTTTATTTTTTTCCTTCGTAATGTTTGTAAACTCATGAAAATATATAATATGCCATAAATTGGGAAAATATGTGAATAAGATATAAGGATTAAGTAACTATGGATACATCATCTTAGATTGATGTGGGTTCATGTGAACATTTTAAAAAATTTAATGTACATTAATGAGTGACACGGCCTCTATCGATAACATTAAGACCATGACCGACTAAACTTTCTTAATATGTGGAAATCTTGTGTGGAGGTTTAAAGACAAAGTCCATTATAATAAATTATTTAACACTTTATAATGTGGGTCTTTTATTAATACATGTACACGTAACATGTCGCATTCCCCTTATATTGGTTCACGGTAGCTGTCTTAGTCAAACCATGCGATTAAGTTGAACAACATTGGTAATATTTAGTTGTAACTTATAAATTGTAAAATTTAAAATGTAATTGCCTCAAAGGGGAAATGCATGTAATTATAAAAATTGATCTAGATTTCTAAGCTCTTAATTCTCATTTCATGTGTGGTGGTTATGCTAGGTCAATTGAATCTCCCAATTGCTAAACTTATTGATGATTTAAAATATGTATTAATAAATCAAGTCATATATAAAGTTAACACTATATGGTGCATCCCTATGAGATTTATGGAATCTTATGATGACGACACATGCCATCTATCCTGATGTCACACCCCAATTGACTCTCCGTATTTATCCTTGATCACATTTTCATCTATGAGGTTTGTGGACCCTTGACAATATATAATTTACCATAAAGATTAAAAATTTATGTGTAAGCCATAAGGTTTAAGTAATTGTAGCTACATAATATTAGAATAGTGCAGGACCAGATAAACCTTGTGAAGACTTTAATGTACATGAATATGACCTCTGTTAATAAAATTAAGGCTTTAACAAATCAAAATTTATAAATATGAGGAAGCTTGCATGGATGTTCAAATATAAAGCCACTTATATTAAAGTATTTAATGTACATTAATCTAACCATCGTTAATAGTATTGAGACCCTAACCCACTAAAATATATAAATACGAGGAAGCTTTCATGGATGTTCAAATAGAAATCCACTTATATAAAACTAATTAGCTTTTAAGCCTTTCTTGTGAAAAAAATTCTATTTAGAAAATGTTTGTAAGTATTAAGACCACAATTTAAAATCATAAGAATGAAGAATAAATTATTGTGGGTTCAATAATGTACAATGAAGGAACCCATGCTCATTTACCCAATAAAAAATTGGCTCGTTTATCCAATCAAATAAGAAATGAAGGAACCCATGCTATTATGTCTCTACGACCCATGACAAAAGACTTAGCCATGGCCTCCTTTCGATATGTTAACTTTGGTGATATAATTAATTTTGGAGTGGGTTAATAGCTTATAAAATATCTCAAATGAAAAACATAAAAATGACCCTTGGGGCATAGGCTTTATATGAATGGGGTCACTAGATTAGGAAATGTAAAGGGTACCTTAGAATTAATTTATAGTGAATTAAACCTTGAATATTGGATTTAGGCTATTATAAATGTAGATGTGGTCATGGATTTATAAATTGTGAACCCTAAATTTTAAAATAGAAATCCAAATGATGATTAGGGAGTGTTTTTTATTAGATAGGGTAAAAGGGAGGGTTTTGATAGGACCACTGAATCCACATACAAATATATCCAAATAAACAATCAGTAGAAAAAAAATGGACCAAAACACCAAACTACAAAAATCGATAGCCCACAAAGAGAAAACATAAAAAAAAAAACTATAAGAAATCAACCAAAGAAATTAAAGACAATCTTCTCTATAAAACCACCCAAGGTTGGAAAATAAGAAGTCAAAGCATTGAAACAAAACCAACCATAGGAGAAACCATTGTCTAAACAAGATGCTAAAACTGGAAATCAACATTTCATCTAAGAGTTGAGGAACCAATAATCAACCAATGGTTGGGATTGGTCTTCTTATGCAGTGGGAAAGAAGACCTTCCATAGTCCATTGGTTCCCTACCTTCACCATAGCTTCTACATCTAATCATATCCTTTTTGCCTTAGTCCTTCATCCTTTATTTTTAGCAGTAGAATTCATAGGAGCTTTGAGTTTCACCACAAAAGGAGCAGGGGAAGCAAAGGATTCCAATGAAGTAGAGGTGGAATGCATTCCCGCACTGAATCTATTTGCACAGAGTCCTTACGTGTAGGGGAGCCCGTTGAAACAGGGTGTAGGGAAAATCTAGACAACCAATAGAAAATGCCATGACTGTACCATAAGAAGTCTAGGTCTGGATCCCCTTCTGTCTTCCTCCAAATCAACTAAGAGTGAGGAGAGTCCTTGGCACCCAAAGAAGACCAACCAAAAGATCAATGTTTGATGAGATTGTAGGAAAAGCATCTGAATATAAAACCTTCATAATTGAGGAATTGAATCCACAAACACTGGGAAGAGTGAAAACAAACATAATTCTGAAGTGGTTTGGAGAGATCCATAATAGTGCAAGCTCTAACAAATTTATTCTCCACAAAACCTTGGTCGAGTTTCATAAAAGAGCCCACCTAGTTGATAATCATTTCTGATGTGCTCTTCATTTGTCATAATAGAGGAAATATTATAGACCCTGATCCAAATTGGAGCCACAATCACCTCAACCTTTTCAGGGTCAAAGAAACCAAGATATGGAAGACCAAACAAAGTCACGATCCGCTGAGTTGCGGAAGGCACCATGAAAGAACTCAACCTTTTCAGGGTCAAAGAAACCAAGATATGGAAGACCAAACAAAGTCACGATCCGCTGAGTTGCGGAAGGCACCATGAAAGAAACCATCGCTGAGCAACGAGAAGGAATGAGCTTCCATGGAACCACAAATAATTTTGGCCCAAACATCAAGGTCAACGATCGAGAGTGGGGAGCCCACACATTTACAAAATAACCAACGGCTACCTAGATCTGAGCTCGAAACCAGAATGGCTTGATCGAAAAATTCTAGTTCCAAAATGTCTTTCGAGAAGGACACCGGAAGGTCTCCCAAAAAATTATGGAGAGGAAGAATTAGAGGCAGGCGATGGGGGTAGCTTGGCGCCCGCATCAAACCACACCAGTTAAGGATCTGTTCCATCAGAGGCCAGTCTGGTGTAGCCATAATCACTGAATTCATGAAAGGGGTTCAATACATTCGTGGAAGAAGCGAAAACTAGTCTCTGATCAGACCTAGTCTCGTGTCCAACAAGGAGACCTCCGGAAGACTTGTTTGGCGAAGCCAAAACACCCATGTTACTAATTGCTTGGCTCGAGATGGCTGCCTTAAAAGAATTGGCGCATCCTTTTTGACTGGCGACCACGTTACAGACATTCTTCTTGCGCAGAGAATCCTTAAACCCGGTGCTCGCGTTGCTGAGTAAAGAGAAGAAAGCCTACGCAGGGGCTAGGGCGGCTAAAGAACTAGAACGGACAATAGCGCATCCACTCCATCTTTGGTAATATCACAAACAACTGTGCCAGGTTTACCGTGTTTGGAGCTGTACATGATAGGGTTTAGAAAACCACGTGGCAGACCAGAAACGCAGGTGGATGTTTCCGCCCTGTCAACAGAGCCATTCAAGTTTGGATCCATCCTTATCTTCGCCTGCTTAGAACCCAGCAGGTCTTCCTTAGCCCTGCTGTCATCCACCATGTATCCTTCAATCTGGATTTAAAGCCAGAAGCTTCACCAGAGAGTTTAAACTAGGTGTAAATGATGATTATTATTATTGTGGCCCAATGAGTTGGTGGGGACTGTATTTCCTTTTAATGCAATGTCGTTTACTATAATTACTAGCAGTTTCTAGGAAGTGAAAATTATGCCGGGAGAGCTGTAAGTTTTCGATTTGGTGAAGTAGGCTTATCTAAAAGTGAGAGTATAAATCAACAGTTATACTTCATGCGGAATGTATGATAACATTAAACAATGATATTATGATATTTATAGTGAAGATAACTCATAACAAATGAGTGGGTGTTCTATCATCATCCTTTTATTATTATGATCTTTTATAATAATTTATATATATTCTAATAAATTGCTTAATATATTATTAATTTATTATATATTAATATATAATATAATATTATAAATATTTAATAAAATTACTATAATTTAATATATTAATATTATATATTATATAATATTAATATATTATATAAATTATTTTATATTAAAACTTATATTACTTTCTATGATATATTATGAATATAATATAAAAAAATTATACTTATATAATGTATTAATTATACCATTTTTATATTATATTCATAATATGTCATAAAGAGTAATATAATTTTTAATATAAGAAAAAAAATTGCGATTATTATGGTTGCGATTGGAGTTTCTGGTGCGAACCTTGTTTCAATACTAGTGACAGTGATGATGATAAAGGTGTAGAAAAAAATTATATGTTCAAGAGATGTGGCTCTCTAAGAACCGTGGAGGAGGTTGATGGTAAGGCACACCACCAGTTGAAGTTGGTTAAGAAGTCTACAGAGTCAAACATGATTTTAGGTCAACATTCCTCTTCCAAAATCCTATTAAACCATTTGGCCAAGGTTGTTGAAGAGCCTGCATTGCTAAACCAGGCTAGGGTTTCATTAAAAAAAAAATTGTAAGTGTTAATTTTGAAAATAAAGCTTTGGAGGATATTTTGGAAGGTGAAAAATTGGTTTGTGGAGAGGGTTTGGTCTATCATTTTGACAAGTTCTGGCCATCTCTTTCTATGTCACATCAATGGCTTCTAAAATCTTGGACTTTTTTATTGGAAGACAATTAAAATTTATCCATGTAGCAAAGGTTTTTTATTATCGCATTTGAATCTTTAGCAGATTGGGATAAAAAATTTAAAGCTAAAATTTGGAGTTATGAAAATCACCTTCTGTTTATGAAAACTTGGACTCCTAATTTTAATCCTTTGACATAAATTTTTTTGTTA
The DNA here is from genome assembly GCA_037957365.1 of Torreya grandis. Classification (NCBI taxonomy): domain Eukaryota; kingdom Viridiplantae; phylum Streptophyta; class Pinopsida; order Cupressales; family Taxaceae; genus Torreya; species Torreya grandis. The sequence goes on from JARHVA010005930.1 coordinate 193,478, forward strand.
CATCCCATATGGGTGAGATTACCATATATACCATTCCAGTTTATGTCTAAGATAGGTCTTTCAATTATTGGATCTGTGTTGGGTGAGATGTTGAAAATTGATGCTTCTTCATTGAATCTTTCTAGAACTACATTTTATAGGATTTTGGTGTGTTTAGATATTTCTCAGGATCTTCTTGATAGTATTGAGATAAAAGTGCAAGAGAGACATTGGTCTCAATCCCTTGATTTTGAAGGAATCTCCTTCATATTTTGAAATTGTTTTCAGATTGGTCATCTCTCGGCCTCTTGCCAAAAATTGATGCATAAACAAGTATCCTCTAGGGGAAAGGAGGTTAATGATTAACATCTTTTAGTTTTTGTGAATTTTCATGATAGATGAATTGAAATAGTTTTAGAGATGGTTAAGGAAATGTTTTTGGATAAGGTAATACCTTTGGTAAAAATAACTCAGAATGCTGAGAATGCTGGTAATAGCGGTAATAGTGCAATTTAGAGAGAAGAATTAAGAGGGAAAACCAAGGAGGGAAGACAAGTGTTAAGTGTGGATTCAAATAATTTGGATAATGAAGAAGATTGGATTTTGGTAAGAAATAAGAAAAAAGATCGTCTCATTATAATATCTCCACACAAGAATGATAGGTCTCTTTTTAGAACTAAGAAAGGTGAGGAAAATAAGCACAGCTATTTAGTGTGTTTAAATTTGAAGTAATCTAAGTATTAATAGTAAATTAAAATCTTTGATTTTAAGTTAACTATATACCTTGATGATAAGATCATTATGTCAGGCCATTCTTTTGTTATTTTTAATAGCATATATTATAAGGGCCAAGGACCCATAAAATCTCTAGCATCGATTTAAAAAAATATAAGTTTTAATATAAAATATTTTGATTATGTATATATATGTATATATATGTATATATATGTATATATATATGTATATGTATATATATGTATGTATATATATATATATATATATATATATATATATATATATATATATATATATATATATATGTATATTATATATATATTAATAATCAAAATAATTTATGTTAAAACATATATTACTCTCTATGATATATTATGAATATAATATAAAAAAGATAGTAATATATGTTTTAACATAAATTATATTGATTACTAATATATAAATAATATACATAATATACTAGTATAATATATATATATATATATATATATATATATATATATATATATATATATATATATATATATATATATATATATCATAGTGTAACATACTTTTGATCAAAGTTATGAATTGGACTATGGTACAAACTAGGGGCCCACTACTCAGAATAGGAAAAAATAACAATGAAACAAGCAATACAAAAGAGAACCAAGGCAAACAATGTACCTCACTAAAGGAAGCACACCTCAGCCAAGAAAGAAAGAACATAAACAAGATTCACAACATTTAGTTAAAAGATAATAAGAACACCTAAAACAAAGTCAATTTCATAGGCTTCAACCAAGTTGTAGTAGAAAAAAGAGAGTGAAAGGGGAAGCCAGTTAGAAGAAGTCCAAATAAGTCCTCATTTGCAGGCAAGGGCACATCTTCTCTTTAGTCTAATGAGGAGGTCTTTCATTATCTATTGATAATCATTCCACACCAAATCTTCCACATCCAATCTCAGTCTTTTTGCCTCAGATCATCTAGATTTCTTCTTTGTAGTAGTTCCAATAACATTATTGTGTTTGCTAAGTTGAATGGTGGGGAACAACACAAAGAGGGGAGGTGGGGTGGTGATAAGGGGAGGTATTTGGTAAATGGGTAGTTATCTACTTAGGGAGGAAGGTTCCATAAATGAATGGGTAAAATGGAAGGAGAAAAATCCTATTAGAAGACCTCTTGATTGTGCCACCCAGATCCTTGAGAAGGAGGTCCCTCCCTCTTCTTCCAAACATAATGAGATAATGACGAAGTGGAAGAACTTGTCGATGAGAATGTCATTGTCTTATACCCTAAGTGATTACGTGAAAAATAATATAAGGAAAAAAAATTATAGTTGAGGAATTGAGTTTATTTGTCTTAGGAGGAAAGCAAGACCATCAACTAAAAGAGAGACATGGAAAGGTCTAAAAGAGCATAGAATCTAAGAAAATTTCATCCAACAAATATTATTCAATCATCATGAAAGAACACACTTTGTTAACCAAAATCTCAATGTGCTCTTTATTTTGTAAGATAGGCAAGATATGGTAGACTCTTATCTAGGTGGGAGATTTTGTAATCTACACCAAATCTTATTTGAAAAGGTCATCCAAAGGTAAATAAAGATACCAAACTTACCATATAACCACGGTTCAAAAGACCAAATGAAATTATTGTCCTTGAGAGAATGGAAAACTAATTGAAAAAATATTGAACCAAGGAGTGAGAAGGAGGGAGCCATAAGGCAATTGCAAATAGTCTTATCCAATTCAAAATACACATCCGTAGAAGTATGGGCTCCCAAACACTTTCGAAACAAAGTTCTATGGTACAAGGAATGCTCTAAATACATAAATACAGAATCAAAATTTTTACTTAGTATAATGTATTATGTAAACAAGTCTAAATAAGCACTAATTCACACTAGATTGCCACATTCATTTGATTATGCTCAATTACTACCATTTATGAACCACATTAATTTGATCAATTGATTATTTCAATATGCTGAGAAAACTAGGATAATAAATCCCTAATCCACATTAGATTGTTGCATTATGTGGATCTATGTTTGATTGGCCATGTTTTCACACCACATTCAGCTAATTGATCAATTAGTTCAATGTGATGTGAAAATAGGGCCAATCAAGACCTAATACACATATATTGTCACATTCAATATAATAATTATTGATTAACCCTATTTACGTACCAACTTTTGCTTTAATATGTGAAAAGATGTATGCAAAATTACACTGATAGATGTAACATATAATACCATCCAAGGGGAGGGTGGTGAAATGTAATAGTGTGCAATTTCAATAAAAAAGAAACACCTCAAATTGGATGTCTATTTGATTTTCATGGGGTAGTTTTGTTTTTCCCTTGAAAGTGATTAAAAAGTGATATATTAGGCATACAATTGGCTTTAGAGCCCTTTTTTCCTTTAAAAAATGTTTTTGACTTGATTTTTTCTTGGAAAAGATGATAAAAAGTGATATCTCAAGTGTAACATTGAATTTGGATCCAATTTTATTTTTATTTTCCTTAAAATATGTTGTCATAAATTAAAAATTATTCTACTTAGACAAGAGCCATCTATCATCATTCAACAGAAAATTTACAAAGAATGTCACGAATTTTTTAATCGATATGTAATCTTCAATTGTTAAATTTGTATGATAAATATAAAATAGAAAACTTGTGATAGATATTCATTGATGTTTTTATAGATAAATTTAGTATATTTCTCATGATAACTATAGGGTGTTAACATTATTTTTATCTTTGCTACTTGACATGAGAATCAAAACAAGGGATGTAGTAGGCCGATCTTTAAAATCCATTCCTAGAAATATAGGTTTGTAAGTTTAGAAACTCATTACCCAAGAGAGAATGATGAGTTGAATCCACTACATGGTTTCTTATCATTGTGTTTACCTCAAAAATAATTGTGGTCACCCTATTGTTACATATGGTCAATCCAAACTCAATTGCATATGGTGTAAGAAATGTCTAGGACCTTTATAGGCATTCTAAAACAATGGTCTCGACTTGAAAATATTTGAGAATAGGACACTTCTCTTCACTTGCTAGGTTCCTCCTCTATGGCCCTATAAGTGTTTCGGACTTTTGTTATTTTTGGTTTGTTTTTTTAATCCTAGGTTTCATTACTATTCTCATCACCCATATGTACGTTTTTTATTTATTTCATTATATTTGGAAAGGGATCCCTCCAACCCTTATTAATGTATGCAAAACTAATATAAATATATAATATCATAATATAACTATAATATTTCAAATTTATATTATTATTAAATTATTATATCAAAATAATGTGTGTGTGTGTGTGTGTGTGAAGAGCACATACCATGGTGAGCCAAGAACGCATGATAAAGTCACCCATATCATTATCTCCCTAATACCCAAGGGCTAGGATACCATAATCTATCCCTTATCTCATCATATGGTCATAATTACTTATGATTAACTTAAATGATTAAACAAATTATACACAAACACTTACTTTAACATTTTTGAGCTTAAAAAGACACTTATCTCAATTGTGGTTCCACAACCATTATCCTATTCATACCATATGGTTTTGTGTGTGTGTGTGTGTGTGTGTGTGTGTGTGTGTGTGTGTGTGTGTGTGTGTGTGTGTGAAGAGCACATACCATGGTGAGCCAAGAACGCATGGCAAGGTCACCAATATCATTATCTCCTTGATACCCAAGGGCTAGGATAGCATAATCTCTCCCTTATCTCATCATATGGTCATAACTACTTATGATTAACTTAAATTATTAAACAACTTATACATAAACACCTACTTTAACATTTGTGAGCTTAAAAGGACAATTATCTCAATTATGGGTCCACAACCATTATCCTATCCATACCATATGGTTAAGTTTCCCATTATTGGTAGTATTTATTTACAACCCGTAAATTGTAAATTAGAGTTACCTCCAAGGGTAAATGCATGTAATTAATAAAATTGGTTTGAACTTTAAAGGTATTAATTCTTACTTCATGTGTGCAAGTTGTTTTAGGTTGAAAGAAGATGTTAACTTCTATCATATAATGATTTAATATTTATTCAAGAAACCTCCCTTAAACCTCCCTTTTCTATAAATCCACATGTCATCCATATCATTGTTGTAAATAATGTTTTGGGTATCTTAGGTATCCTCTTTAGCAATTCCATCAACACCTCCTCCAAGTAATGAACCATCTTATCTCCATCCTCTATGTCAACACCTTTGTTAATGATGTCATCATATAACTTGAATTTAATGTGTAGGTGGATTATGGTCTTTCCTGCCATGATCTACAATATAATGTCCATGTTAATAGACCAATTAGAGATGGATTCCAACCACAAATCCACTAGATCCTAGTAGTTGAGCTAAAGACAAAACAACTTATCCATGTAAAGTGAATTTTTGGAGGTAGATTCTATACTTATGTTTCTCATTTTAACTTTTTGAATAACCTTGGTGTGCTTCATCATCATTATACCTAAACCATTATGAATTAGTGAAATCAAAATATTAATATTATAGATGAATATTTACTCGAGGCATACCAATGATATTATTTCAATTTGGTGTGAAATCTTTGTAAATCAAGTCATAATCCACATTATATTGTCAAATTCATTAGATTAGGGCCTTATTAAGCATGTTTTTGAACCATATTGAACTGATCAATTGATAGGTTCAATTTGGTGCTCAAACAAAGCCAATCAAACCCTAATCTACATTAGATTTTGCATTTAATGGATTCAGATACACATGGACCCATTTTTTCATCACATTGGACTGATCAATTAATAATTTTAATGCATACTGTAAACATGATCAATTAAGCCCTAGTACATATTAAATTTTTGCATTTGGTGGATTGGGATCAATTGATGACATTTGTGCACCATATTAAACTAATTGAATCATTAGTTTAATGTGGAACTAGGTAAACTATGCCAATAAAGTCCTTATCTAGACTAGATTTTCACATTAGGTGGATTTGGGTTTGGTTTTCCCTTTTTATATACCACATTTAACTCATTGATCAATTAGTTCAATGTGATGTGCAATTGGGGTCATCCAAGCCCTACTATAAATTATAATGTTGTATTTGGTGGAATATGGATTGATTGGGCCTATATATGCACCAAATTAAACTCACATATGTAAAAACATGTATGCCTAGTTACAATGATATTCCTTACATGAAATAGCATCTAATGGGGTGGTGGTGAATTTTAATAGTGTTTAATGTCAATAAAAATGGAATACCTTAAATTAGATGTCTATTTGACTATCATAGGTCGTTGTTTTTCTTTTGTTTAATAAGGTGATAAAAAGTGATGTCTTAGGCATATATTGGACTTTTGTAGTGCCCTTTTTTTATTGAAACATGTTTTTTAGATTGATGACTTGTGACATCCATATAAATGACCAATAAATAAAAACTTTACTAAGAATGTGATGGAATTTTTAATCGATATGGAACCTTGAATAGGAGAAATTATATGAAAAATACAAAATTATAATCGTGAGATACTTCTTCATAGACATTTTTTAAAAGATAAATTTAAGATATTTAGCATGATCAATAAAGGGTGTTAACATTATTATTGTGTCTAATTAATTACACTAGAATTGAAACAAGGTATGTAGCAGGTCGAGTTTTCAAATCCCCTCTTGGAAACATAGGTCTGTAATACTTTAACAACTCAATGCCTAGGAGGGAGCAATGAGTTGAATCCATTATATGGTTTCTGATTGTTATGAATACATCAAATATAATGGAGGTTATCTTGTTGTTACATATGGACATACCACATTCAATATGTAGATGTTATCAAAAAAATGCTTGGGACCTCTAGAGGCAAAACATAAGGATGATGATTGTGTTGTTATTATTGTGGATAATGTAGTCCCATACATGATATCATGTGTAAAAATAAAATTAAAAATGAAGTGAGGTATGTAGGATTAGAATATGCCCACAATATGCCTATAGATACTTTCAAACTAAAGATAATTCCATATTGGAACACAACTCATCAAGCATCTACAATACATTCCATGAGTAGTTATCATATCTAGAATCCTAACTAAGTCTTGATAGCGAAAGTGCATGGGCGAGAGGATATTTGGACATCAAAGTGGCGTCCCCATGTAATGTAAATGTGAAAACATGTAAAATATTAACACAATGGTGAAAATTGGAGCTTAAAAAATACTAATCAGATCATACCTAATATCCATGTGTGTGATTGTGGTTAGCCATAGTAATGGTGGCACATTGGTCAAATAATTAATGTGATTCAATAGCATATCCCAGTATGGTGCACCAATTTAACCATGATAAATCCCATGGACTTACAAATTAGGTATTCAATTGAGTGTGGGTGTTACTGGTTGACACAAAAAGGAAGGAAACATGAATAAGTTGAAACCACAAGGAACATAAAACAATATAATCAAATCTAGACTAATAATCACTAATCTCATAAATACACTAGCATCGTAAAAATTAACTAATTTTATATCAAAATTAAATAACTACACCAATCATTATATTACTCAAAATATTTGAAATGTCTATTCTTTTACAATCAAATATATGTTGTTGTTATTATTATTGTTGTTGTTGTTTCCACTGAATCAAAATCACCTCAAGATGTTATGGCTCATATATATAAATTAATTAATATAGAATACTCAAAATATAAAATGTGATAATGTTGTTAAAACATATAAAAGAGCTGAAAACATCCTTAAACAAGGCTTAAATATTATATTGTCGGTTAGCTTATGAACTCCATGGTATATTTACAAGCAAATTGATGCATTACTACATGGGATCGGGCTTAGTTTGGATGAAGTCCATAAGATTTGGGTGAGATCATGTGGATGCATTTGGTGTTTTATAGTGTGGCTAAGTAAATTATTTATATCACCTACCTTCAACTAAGTCCAAACATGATATTATGTCCCTAGGTCCCACAAGGAAGGACTTAATATCTTTAAAAATTATATGCGGGAACATTTTTTACACACCTGCACTTAATAGCCCACATGTTCCCTTTCAGGAATACATGGTATCTATCTTAGGCTCAAGCTATCAAACATTGGTAATGTTTTTTCATAACCCATAAATTCCAAATTGAAAATTATAGTTGCCTCGAAGGTGAAATTCGTGTAATTAATAAAATTGGTTCGGACTATTGAGATATTAATTATTTTTCCATGTACAATCATTTTGTTTGGTCGAAGAAATCTTCTAATTTTTTAAAATTTTAGCAATTTAAAAGTTGTATTAACAAATCAGGACGTATAATGTTGACACTCCATAACCCATCCCCGTGAGCTTCGTGGAAGCCCTTGGTGGTGACATGTTTCATCTATCCTAGTTTCATACGCTAATGGAATATCCGTATACCATAAATCATGAAAATTTATTTATAAGCTATAAATCTTGAGTCACCATGACTATGTCAGATTAGGGTGGTGTAAGGAAACATTAATCTTGAGAATACTTTGATGTTCATTAATGAATGACATGGCCTCCATAGATAACATTGAGACCATGATCCACTACACTTTATTTATCCATGGAATTTTTCATGGAAGTTTGAATATAAAATAATTTAATAATGAAGTTTTTATTATGAAAAAATAATAGTTGGATAATTTGTTTAATTATTTAATTTATGTTTGAAAATTGTAAAAATAAAGAACGTAAGGGTGGGTTAAATTATGTATGATGAAATTATTTATGAAATTATGTCTCAATAATTTAAGATAAATTAAATAAAAGGTTAACAATCATATTTTGATGCTTCCTTTAACACGTGTTTACTTAAGAGGCTTTTAATTTCTTATATAGTTGCATAGTAGTTGTCTTATCTAGACCATGTGGTTAATTTTCTCAATGTTAATAATTATTATGAAAAACATGAATAACAATGATTTCAATTAATTAAATGTTTATGTATTTAATTAAATGCACATGAAAACCAAAGTATTTGAGAATGGTGAAAAAAATACATTCACCCTGATCATCACTCAATTCATAACAACATTATAATAGTTTTTCTTTACTTTATCCGTAACTCTCAAAACGTTAAATTGTCAATTATAATCAAATCTAAAGAAATGTGTTTAATTAAAAAAAAAATGTCTATGCTAAATAGAATTTACTTCTTATGTCATTATGTAGTGGATATTTCAAGTTTGAGGAAAATACTAAATTCTATACTTGCCAGTGTTTTAAAATTTTTCTAAGAACCCATTTCAAGGCAAATTGTCAACCTATATGTTATGTAAAAACATATGAGAGTTTTCAACATACATGTTTAATGAATCCAAATAATGAGGGAACAATTTGGAATGATATTGAATAGTTTAATCATTAATTACTTGTAGAACACAATAGATTCTTATTTTCACACATGTTACATTTAAATTTTAATGTAAAATTTAGCTGTTTTGTTGTGTCAAATTAATATTGGATTGCTTTCTTCCAAGGTCATTTAAATTATTAATAGTTATACATAAGTTTTTTTTGGGTTTTTTTTTTTTTTTTTCCCTTCTAAAAATTTGGTATTACAAAAAATACCACAAAATTATTACATCAAGGCTTTGCGGTTTAAATATTTCACATCGATTTAGATGATCTTAGATCATACATTTTGGGTACATAAAATCATCCATGATCTCTTGCTTATGAACATTGAGAGAGATATTTTAATGGTTTTCCATTCATCAAAATAATAAATGCACTCATCCAAGTTTCCTTTTTGACTATCATGTTTTTCTACTTAACCGAATAATATTTGTAAATAATTTTTTATCTTATTTTGATTTAATGTGCTTCCAAAATTGAATATAGACATTATAAAATTTTAAAGAAAACATAAAAAAATTATTTTTATTGTTTTTTAACAAAGAGTAATTGCCAAAAATGACTCATATAATATCTTCCATCGAAAGAACTAAATATAAGCAATATATGTAATTTAATTTTTTATTTATTCTATATTATTTATATATTTTTTAAATCATCTTAGTCATTTATAGATTATAAAAATGACATTTTTGAAATCAGGGTCGAACACATTCTCTCCCCTTAAATTATAAAGAAATTTTATGTTGTCATATTAAACATGAAAGGGTAAAGAGGATTAGTATATGGTATTAAAAATTATTTGGATGGAAAATACACAATGTAATATTAGGCAAAAAAAAATCTTTAAAAATATGAAACCATTTTCACAATCCAAATTTAATTTAAATTGAATAGTGTAGTAACATAAACAAATCTAAAATGTATAAGAATTAAGAGTTACAATTTCTGGGATTGACAAATGATGTTCATAGAGAAATACCTAAATTATAACTTGTTGTGTAATTGGACTAATTGAAAATTATGGAAAATAAGTTTTATGTAATTTTTGAAGAGAATCCAAAAAAGGTGCATTGATGTGATCAAAGGGAATAATTGACCACTTTTGAAACTAGTTTGATACCATAAGAAAGCAAACTTCTAGGTAAGAAATATGTAAAAAATGTTTTATCCTAAAATATGCATTTTTATCTTCATGGACTATGAATAAACCATTTCTCTTATAATTTGATACCAGTTGACAACTTGAGAACTTGTTCAATACTGAATGTATAGTCTAAAATTGTTAGGTAGCAATGAAACCGATTAGATGTTGTTTGTTGGTCCTAAATTTTTGCAGATGTGTTTATCTCCTCATGTTTATCTAAAACCTCTATCAAATCTTAATTTGATGTGCAAAAATTCAATAATATATTTTACTTTCATATATACCTTAACTCTCAAAGATAAATTTAAAAATATAAAAAAATATGATGTTTTGTGGGTTTTCCTCATTCAATCCCTTGTCCTTGAAAGTGTTTTTGGTAATCATCACTCATGGAATCCAAAAATAATTCGAATATATAATATGAAGATCACTACCCAATATATGATATGCGAACAAGTATTCGATTTTATTTTCTCTTTTAGTAATCTTCATTTGGTATAAGTATGAAGTTGTATCTCTTCAATAGATTATGATGTGCTAAAAAATATTGTGTATGGATCCTTAGATGTGATATATTTGTATATACCAATTGATTGATTGACAAATGGGATTATGTATTTATAGACTTATTGAATTCAAATTAATAGGTTATTGGTGTGCAAGGACACATTATGGGAGTGATAAATCTAATATTTAAGCCATAATAAACCATACTAAAATTTAGGAAAATGTTAAAGGGACACAAAAATGACAAGACCACTACCGAACTAGATCAATACTAGTCAAGATTATTAAAAACTTAAAAATAAATAATGAAGGAATTTAGTAAGATTGGGATTTATTTCATGGAAAAATAATAGTTTTTTGAGGTTTTTGAGAGAAATATATTGAATGGAGAAATAATTTTGACCCTAAGAAAACTAAAAGTGACATTACAAGAGAAATAAAATTGAAACAAGAGATCGTATGGTGCCCAACATAAATGAAAATGTCCCTATAAGAGCCTAGTCTAAACCATTTATACTAATATATATGAAGATATAATAATAACAAACTAAATCCTATCTCTATACCAAAAGTATGTGTCTATATAATACCCCAATTTAATACACGTGTGTGCATATATGCATCAAATAAAAACTGAATAGTGTACAAGTTTTGAGGTCTCAGTAAAGAAGTTGTAGCCAAAACCTATAAGTTATTCTCAAATTTAATACTATTTAAGGTAATGAGATGAAAATAAAGATGAGGAAAGAGGTAAACTTTATAAACAATTATAGATCCTACAACATGTAAAATAAATAGTTCATGTCTCATTTTTATCTACATAAGATCCTTGATTAGCATTGAGGATTCATATGTAAATATTGAGAACTTATAAACATAATAGTAATATTTTCAAGTAGATCAATATCTATATAACTTAATATCTATGAAATTAATAAAACCAAGATGAGTAAAATAAAGAATAATAGTATATACACATGGTGTTATGTGAACCACTAAATCATCTATAAATAATATGAAGTTTTATCTAGTGTACATTTTTGCCATTGAATCTCATAAAGAAACATTTGGTGACCAACACATAGTATATGGGGAATAATATCTATAATGCATATTGATTACTATCTCCAAACATACAATGAATAATATCTATAGTGCATCTTGTTTACTGCCTCCAAACATATGGGGTAATATTTTCTAATGTGTCCCCCAATTTTTAGGTATGTGATGTAGCTTCATATTACTTATATACAAATAAATGGATCATGTGTACTTGTTTTATATATTTTTTAATTAAGTTCAACCCTAATAGTATAAAACTATTAAAAAATAATATTAATTAAAATGTATAATAATTAAAAAAATATGAGTGTAACTATCTAAATATGAATATGGTAACTTTATATTTATAAATAAACACTAAAGGGATTGAGTGTTTAACTTATTTCATATTTTTATAGATTCGTGGTAGGATAGGTTGTTTATAGTGGGTTGGAATGGGCATGTGAATTCATAGATATGGAAACAAAGTGTTTTCATGAGCTTGAATGATTTAATGCTTCTTAGATGCCTATGTAGTTTAAAATTTTCATTTGAGGTGTATTATCATCATATGTGTTATGTTGATATGTTAAAATTATAACTATTTTTATTAAATCTTATAGGGGTTCCTATGCATGAAAATGGCTAATGCAAAAATGTCTATATTATCATTTTCATTGCTTCAAAAATAGTTTTGCACTATATGACCAATGTAAAGTAAGTATAATGGGTGAAATAGAGGTATTTATATAAGCTTATCCATTCTGTATACATAAATGTTTCTTACGTACCCAATACACCAAATAAGGAAGCCAAATAGAAGTTAGTTATCCCACCTCACTCAATGTGTCAGACCTTATTTTATACAAGCATAAATAAAAGTCATATATATGGATTTCAAAAGTCAAAAACCTATAAGTTTACTTTCAATGGTATTCATACTTAGATTAGGGATTTTTCCATTGAGTGATTTAATATTTTATAGATTTAGGTAGGTTCTTCTCAATGTATAATGTATTTTCCATTAATAGATAGGTAAGTGCTAGATATGAATAAGATTAATCTTGATATGTTTATGTATCCTATGCCTTGGGTAATTACCTTCAAATTAGAATGTAAAACATACAAGATGAACCATGTGTGGGATTTCAATTTAATAAAATATTTTTTATTGGGCACACAATTGTCTAAACCAAGTGGATAGGTCTGTGGTGAGGAAAAAATTGAAATAAGGGCATAAATGTGTATAAATCAAGAATAATTATTTGAGATTAGGGGATCATATGAGAATGATATTAATTTATTCAGGTAAATATTTAAGATATTATTTGTATTAGTAATGGAAATTCACAAATTTTACGCCCATAAATGAGTGGGATAAGGATTAATATGAACTAAAGTCATTTATGTAGGCATAAGTCAAGTATAACAATGTTTAGTCAAATTACACATTACCAATTGGTTATTACAAACTATGAGTGTCTATATTTCCCCTATTTTATTATAGTAATGGAATTGATAGATTATAAGGTTATAAATTTATACCTAAAGATAATCATGTGGTACGTGTGTTGAATTATATACTATGTTTTTTTACCTTGCACCATGGAAACCTAAAATGAAACAAGTAGAAATCAATTTTTTATTATGATTTAAAAGTTGAAAGCAACAACATTGGATATGTGTGTAATGAAATGTTAAATAAAAAATGCACTTCTATGCATGTGAACAAAATTTATCTTTAGTAGACTTGTCGTTTAGAGATAATAGAGAATGGGGTGATCATGTCCCTTGGAGATGACAATCTTAAAAAATGGGTTGAGTTTAATATGACCCAAACCTCATTTAAAATGGATAAGAGCATATAATTTAGGTCATACTTATATTTACTTCACACAACTCATTATACTTGAGTAATGGAATCCACTATGGGTTCGAATAAATTTTAGAAATGTATTAGAATATACCTAATGTTTATGAATCATACACTTAAAATATATTAAATATGATTCAATCTAAATAATATCTAACTATATATATTATATAATGTGTCACATATGCTCTGCATATGTTTCCAATCTAGTAATGTACATGATTTAAGAAAAAAATATCATTATATCTATGAAAGAGTGAATGTATGCCTTTCATATGCCCCCAATATGACAACCTATGTAATTTAAATCATGTAATATGTGAAAATAATCTCATAGAATCTCTGAAACAATGCTTTGAATCCAAAGAACAATCTTGCATATGCTACCAATATATTCAAAACTTATCATAATTTTAAGAAAAAATGTAATAATATATGTAAACATGTGAATTTTTGTAGTAATATATGCCTAAAATATAAAATTCTTATGAATGTGAATTCTTGATCTCTAGGACAAGATACTATGCATGCCCATCTATTGAGGAGAGCAATTTAACTTGAAAATTACTCATCTAAGAAAAGGATTTATATGCATCATGTTATATAAAAATATATGAACAACATAAATCATGCACTGACTTATGGAGAATATGTCATAATGGTAATAATAGATCATCTGAGCATGTAAACGTATATCCTAAGGCATATGAGTTACATGTAAAGATAGATAAATTAATTAAAAATATATAAAAAATGAAACATAGAAATGAACACCTATAAACTGAGTAATAATTAATAAAAAGGTGCATTAAATGTTTCATAGCACTGAAAGAAAGAATAAAAGTATGTGATATAGATCATGGCATCAACAAGCTTAACAATCAATCCTTTATTTATCCACACATAAAAAAAATGTCACACATAGTGTCATGTCCATAATGTAGATAATAAATCACACATAATAACATTAAATGTCACAAAAGGAAAAATCCACAAACAATGGACAATCAAACACGACACAGAATAATAGTCACAAAATAGAAAATAAAATGCCATAAAATCAAGTCACATAGAATGGAAAATCATATTCCTCACAAAATCAAAGATGTACATAATGTAATGAAAAATCAATCATCATGTGAGGTAAAAAAACAATAACATCAATGATGCATCAAACAACAAGGATAATATACACTATCAATGTATGTCTGCATCACATATATAAAAATAGAATATCTAGTGAAATAGAAATCTAAATGGTATAAATCAGAACAAGTCATCTATAATAAGTGTAAAGTAGCTTGATATGATCAATGAAATTATAAATATATAACCTATGTTAATTAGGAATATTCCCCCACTAAGAATATGCCCCTAGTGTAACAATGTATCCCTTGGTATAGGAATGTCCCACATCTAGGAATCCATGCCAAAAAGTACTTTTATTTATTTAACCTCACTCATGTATACTATGAAATGAATGTGCATAAAAAATGTAAATATAAAGTACTATATATGATAAATCATAAAGTAATAATGTAATTAAATAATACACATGTTCATACGCAATTCCTAGTTTTGAATTTTAGAATATTTTATTTTATTTTATTTATTATTAAAATTTTAGAGTGTTATTTAGTTTTAACAAATGATCCATTCAATGGGATGATCATATATAGGTTATATGTTCAATGTTACCCATCATGATTTTATAGTAAGATGTGTATCTATATCAAAATCTAAAAAACAATATTGTTCTATGACATATCCATCATGGTCACCATAAACCATATGATCTTGTGTATTAATTCTAAATATATTAATCATATAATTGTGTTGAATATGTTTCATAGTAATATCATGTGCTTTTTTCGGTAAGTATAAAATATAGAAGTATGTAACACTACTCTAGGACATGATCGAATAAGTAATGCGTCATATGAGTCTTGAATAAAAATTTAATTTAATTGGCACTGACTTAATTGTCAATGAATGAAATCCATTATCTTCCTTTTAATTGTGTAAGTAGTATGAGTCTTAGTAGATTGAAAAATTAAATATCATGGTGGTGAGATGGAGGAGAAATAATCTTCTATTAAATATGGTATTCATATAATTATTGGAACTATTACCACCCTATTTTAATTCATATGTTTCATACATATGTGTATTATATATGGTAATGCATATATATTACATATCTAAGGACATCATAACATTATTTCAAATTCCACTATACTCAATATAACTACAAATACAATAGAAACTATAGTAGATCCCACTTTGAGTGGTAGTACAATCCTCCCAATAGGGTGTTTTTTATGTCCATAAAATCCTTTAATGGTGTTAGTTGTATCCATAAAATGTGTTTATTTATATCCAAGAGTACTAAGGAGTGTCATGTTGCTATCACTCAAACCATTATCTACCATAACATTGTGTATAAGCTTAAAATATATGTATGTGCCTGCAAATAGTGCCTTATTCGATTATTAGCCATTAATAATCCTATTCTAATCAAATTTGATAGTAGGTATATGTATTTTTACAGACTATAGTGTGAAAAAAATACCTATATACACTCAATTCCCACCACTCTCATGTCCAAATTATACATAGAATGATTTCTAGCAATAGTGGACAAATCACTTAAACATCCAAATTGTTCTCCACACTTGGAATGAATCTTTTGAAACATATTGGAGAATCCCTAATTAGGGTAATACACTATATGTAAATATCAACTTCATTTAATTCATCTTAAGTCAAACTATGATTGGGTAAGAAACATTTTGGGATCATTTACGTCAATTTCAAAGTCATACCACTTTTCATTAATTTAATTATCCTAATCTTATTCAAATAATAAAATACATATATTTTGTAATTTCCTATTTTATAAATAAAATAATTAGAATTATGGCTCAAATCTCATGACAAGTGATCAATTCAATCATGACATCATGATAAACATTAGGAATGATGATGTCATCAAGAAAGTTGTCAAGTACTTGCAAAATATCTAGAAAATATCTAAATTTGGAAAGCCATGCCTAATTAAAATAAAATTTTATTTGCATTTTGTGTATTAAATATTACCAAGGCTCAAGCACTCATCTTGAATTGCATCTAACAAGTAGAATCAATTCAACAAATCTATAAATACCAAGGACACCATGGATAACTAACAAGCTTTTTAGAGAACAGATATAATGCATAATTTATTATAAAGCTTCAGTCATTTTTTCCATTTTCATTCATATATAAATACAAATAGTGCATGAGGGGATGTTGGAGGCATTTAGCCAACCACATTTCCATAGATATTGAGCTCCATATATGGGTACAAACACATTTTTTGACCATCCTTGAAGTTAAGTCACATAAAGAAGATATAATCATTTTTTATGTTTCTTATTAATTTTTGAACATCATTGACCTGTCCAATTGAGGGATTATGATTAATATGTTAGTTTTGTTAATTTGTTTATATTTTGATAATAATAAAGCGACTAAACTATTTTGTAAACTTATTCTACATTATAGCAAGCCCTATGGGACCTCACACCCCATAAGTACCTTTGAGACCTCCTAAATTTTTATAATGATGAAATTGAACCATGTTTTGGCCTTGATTTATTTCATTTTATTATTATTATTATTATTATTATTATTATTATTATTATTATTATTATTATTATTATTATTATTATTATTATTATTATTATTATTATTCAATTTTTATATCCATTGAATATCAGTGAGATCAACCTATGGATCAATTGAAATTAGGTCCATTTGGATCCAAATAATGTTTGGAATCAATTTTTCACATTGGGTTGATTTTGACCCCATATCAAATACCAAAATAATAAAATCCAAATCTAATTCATATTGAACCATATACCAAGCCATTCTAAGCCAAATCTAGTTCATCTTGAACTATGTACCAATCCAATGAAATCTAAATTTGGTTCATCTTAAACCATGTACTGAGTCAATTCCATGCCATATCGGATTCATTTTAAAGTATGTACCAAGATAATTCCACATCATATCAGGTTCATATTTAACCATGTGCTTAGCCAATTCCATGCCATATCATGTTCACTTTAAACCATGTACCAAACTACCTCAAGCTAAATCTAGATTGTCTTGAACCACGTACCAAACCAATAATTTGATAATCTAAGTCTATGTTATATTAATTTCATATTGAAATGTATACCATATAAATTTTGTACCAAGCCAATTTAATCTATGTCATGTTCATCTTGAACCATGTCCTAAACAATTCCATTTCTGATCTACTTAGGTTTATATTGAACCACATTCTGATCCAATCATGTTCATCTTGAACCACATTCTAAGTCTACATCTAGATCAGGTATACTTTGACAAAATCCAATGATTATGATTCCATCACTTACCAGTTAAAACCATTTATTATTTTTCCATTCAATCTCCCACACCTATCACATTGCATTGAGAAATTCATATCATCCATCCTTTTTTTCATGTGAATCATTTCAAGTCATTTCATCTATTTTGGGGCCAATCTAAGCTAAGACAATTATTTTGGATCAATACTACCCTTTTTGGGATTTTTCTCTAGATGAACACTACCTTTTTAAGGGCCAATCCAAGACAAACCAATTGCATTAGATCAATACTTCCATAGTTGGGCTATTTATCTAGACCAATACCACCTTTTTTAGGGAAAGCCAATCTAGGCCTATTACATCAGATCAATACCACCATATTTAGGCCAATTCTATTAGAGACTAGGAGAACCCTCCTTGGCCTATTTATTCAAACCAAATTCACCCATTTTGGGTCATTTTTTAGGACCAAGACTTCCCTCTTTGGGCCAATTCTATCAAAACCAAGAGCACCCTCTTTAGGTCAATACCATTCTAGATCGATCCCGTTGCATGTATCCTTGATTTGGGGAATAATTTATTCCATATTTTTCCATGGAATTTGAAACTAATTGTGATGACACACTATTCGAACATTACAATTATGTCATCATTTTGTGTCTCATAGTGTAATGAGCCAAACTACCACTTAACTTTACTCTAGACTGATTGCATACCTTTGTTCAAATAGAGGAATTTTGTATGTTGTTGAGGAAACTTGTAGACCCAAACCAACATAATCACATCATTAATTCTTAAGTACAATAAAATGGTTAGTAATTTTCTAATCATCTCTTAGTTACTTTAAAGACCTCTCTAGTTGCTACTTTATTTGACAATTTCCTTTCTACTTGTCTAGTAACCAATTTGATCATAGAGCCTCAGCAAATCCAATCATTTCCCCTCCAAGGGAAATTATATATTAAATACCCAAGTGTGTCCAATTATGATAACTACTTGATAAATATATGGTATCATCCCCTTCTCAAGCACAATCAAATACTTCCACTTCTAAAACAAGATTAGGATAATCAACCATTCCTCAACATTTTTGTAAAATTACCTATCTTTGGTAAAACATGAACCCTTGATGGTCCACCTGTATTTGATGAAGGAACTTTATTTGACATAGGACCCATAATTTATGAGACTAATTTTGAATAACCAATGATTATTTAAATATAACCCAATATTCTTCCATTGCCAAATATTCCCATTTTAGAATACCCCTTTATCCTAAAACATTTAATTCCAAATAAAAGGTGAAAAAGTTACTTATGAAAAATTAAATTAAATAGTAAATTTATGTAGACATATTTACATCAAAAATATTTTCCCCTTTAGATCCAACATTTGTATCAACATCAACCTGTACATCATGTTTTATTTCAAAACCAATATCAATATTAGGTTCCATTTTTGAACCAATATCAGATTTAGCATTAGAAGTAGATCAATGTCAGTCTCAACATTGGATTCAGATCCCCTTGATTTATAATCATATTAAGAATAGTAATACATTAGTGGATTTCTCAACATTTTGTATATACTCCTATCAAATTCACTTAATTCTATATCAACATTAGATTCAACATAAATTAGTATTTTGACACAAGTTATCCTTTTATTCTCTATGAGGTTTGTGATTTCTTTTACCCTTCCATTGGTATTACCATTATACATCCCTTTTAATGAAACTGAAAACTATCAAGATAATAAAATTACCAATAGGCCAAGATATGAAATAATAACTCATAATTGATTCATATCAATTTTCATTGAATCAATTACAAACCAAACCATTATTAAATAATCCTAAACTTATAAATATAGTTGACATGCAAAAATTCAAATAAAAAACTAAAATCTAAAAAAACATCTATTTTTAGCCCCTGTTATTTTTAGTATGTTTTGCATGTAAGCACACATAGATCTAAAAATATCTAAAAATAGTCTAAACACAAAAACTAGCCTATTGGATGAATTTAAACTGAAGTTCATGTTTGGTCATAAAAATATACAATTTTTAAAAATAGAAAAATCTTGAAAAAATCAATAAACTACAATTTTGGACCCCTAGATGGTCACATTTGGCATCTAAAAATATCAAAAACACCTCTAAGTGGAAAGAAAAACTTAGGAAAGAAATGAGGATTTTGAGATGGTCATTTTGGCATGTGGAAGAGCTCAAACATAGTTACAAGTCAAAATTTATGGGCTCCAAAACTTGGTCTATTTTTTCTGCATCACCTTTACCATTAACCAGTCTAGACATTATATTGATCACTGCCCACAAAAGTTGAATGGGACCAATCACAAATTTTGGAAATTATTCCATGGATACATCTCATTATAAATTTTTTTATGGATCTATGAAAGCATTAAGGCATAATAAAAATATCCTATTTAGTCCTTGTTTGAGGTGTTAGGGGATACTCAATGTCTAAACTCAACATCTTCTAGCAAAACATTATTTGAGGTGTTATATGATAATCAAAATAAAAAATCATAATATTTTAGTGAAACCTTGCTTAATAAACAAAGGGAAAATCAAAATTAATTATAAACATCCTTTAATGAAACCTTATTCAAGGTGTTGTTGGACAATCCAAATGAGAATAGTCAAGAAAACTATGTTGGTGACAACCTCTTTGAAGCATCAATAGTTGAGCCAATTAGTTCCTCATTTCTTGATGAATACATTATTGATGTCAATATCAACCCCACAACAACCAAAATTTAGTCAAATATGGAATAAACAACAATGTGTGTGACTGGAAATACCAATATTTATCTGTCCTTAAAACCATTATACATTTTATTGTGATCATATTATTCATTCAACTTCTATAGTACACCACAAAATCAAACAATTTATACTATGCCTACCCTTCCTTAACCTTCATAGCAATATTATTTTTTAAAGAGTTTATCAAAACAAAAAATTTATAGGTTTGGAGGAAGCATAATCGACATCCAAGAAAGACCACAATAGTGACAATATAGTTCACATCAATAATAGGATCTAGAAGAGATACTATTCAGGATAGGTATTGGTTAGACATCAAAGGGTCAACATTATGCATATCATATTCCTTAACTAGGTTGAGATGATAAAAAAATCAATTAAGAAATAAATACAATCAAAATATAAATAGAAACAATTCGTCTAATAGTTAAAACCATGCTTATGGCACATTAGACAAGTACCATGATGAAAACTAGATTTATTATGTCATGCATAGATAATTTTTATTTTCAAGTACCTTGACACTTAGGGACATATCTATCTACATTATATACCATTTAGTTCAATCCATCATGGCCATTAAACACACACACACACACACACACACACACACACACACACACACACACACACACATATATATACACATATATATATACACACACACACATATATATACAAATATATATATACATATACATATATATATATATATATATATATATATATATATATATATATATATATATATATATATATATATATATATATATATATATACATATATATATATATATACATATATATATATATATATACATATATATATATATATATATATACATATATATATATATATATATATATGCATATATATGTATATGTATATATATGTATATATGTATATATATATATGTGTGTGTGTATATGTGTATATATATATGTATATACATTTGTATATATATATATATATATATATATATATATATACACAAATGTATATACATATATATATACACCTATATATACACATATATATACATATATATACACATAAAGTACAAATACTCCTACCTAATAAGTTTTATTGTCAATACATTTGAGGATCATATGCTAAAATAAAATATAACCTTATTCTCAATTTCCTCTAGAAATTCATCTAAAAGTTCCTAACAAATATTGTATCTCTATCAAATATTGGGCTCCATGGAGACCTATGTAGTCTTACTACTTCTTTGAATCATAATTTTGTAACATATGGTACATCACTTTTATTTATAAATTATATGAAGTGTTCCATATTGGAGAAAATATCAATAAAAACTAAGATTAAGTTAGTATCCCTTTGATTTATTGGTATCAAATTAATGAATTATATGATTATCTCTTTCCATGGCCTCTCCAAAAATACATAAAGGATAATAAAAACTTGAATTTGATACTCTCCTTTTGTAATTTTTAAAATTATACATCCTTTCACAAAATTACCTACATATAAAATATTCTCTAACAAATATTGACTTTTATTCAATTGTGTCAATGCTATATCGACATTGATATGACTTGATAGGCCTCAACTATGTTTTTATGTCAATAAGTTCTCCCTTAATGAACCTTGAGGTATACACAACTGATGTCCTTTGAACCAAAAACCATTCCAAAATATATATTCTAGACATGGAGTTATATCCATGCTATTTGGATTTATGTGTACTTCCCATGCATCTCAGAAACCACAATCCTCTTTATACAATTCATTCATTGAGATAAATCAACTGACTTTGAGTATCATTTGATTTATTACAACAACTCTCCTACACAGGACATCTACAACCTTAAATTACTTACTACTTATTTTCTTAAAAAATGATGGATAAATTTTAATAAATTCAATGCACTTCGTTTGATTTTGAATTAGCTTACCTTAATAGTTATGAAGTAAAATGCTTGATTATTTGTTTAAAACATGAAATTTTTGAGAACTAAGTAATACCTCCAGTTCTAGACAAATTTTATAATAGAATAAAATTATTGGTCATAAATGTAATACATTTTATCTGGTTATGTTAACTTCTTACTAATGTAAGAAACATGCTTAGCAAGTCTTGACTCAAAACCACTTCTATATCTGTCTATTAGCATCATAATCAATGTGAAATACCTTGTTTAAATCTTGAAATGATAATATTGGTTGGTTTTTACACTTTTATCTAAAATATGAAAAATCCTCTATGTTGTTGTAGTCCACTCAAACTTATTATAGGGTGTCATGGTTATTATAGAATCATGATATCACTATATGGGACTATTATCTATATTTTATGCAAATTAGTACGTACAAGTAGAAATTATTGTATTTTTATTGCATATGGATGTATGGCATGTTTTTTTACTGATGCCATCAAAATTTAATAGTGATTCAGTTTATGATGGAAGAGCTAACATAATGTATATTAAGAAAGTTTCAAAAATCTATAGTCAATTTTCTTTGAAGGATAAAGAAAAAAACCATGTGCATAGGAGCTATCTTATCATGTGTAATAACAATAATGTTTAGTTAGAAGAGGATAAAAAAGTGTAAAAAAAATTAATCATGCATGAGGATTGAAAATATGCAAAAGAAAATGTGGTGAGTAAGGAGGTGGATCTTGATTATCAAGGTTTGACAATAGTATATGATCAAAAAAAAATAAAAAATATATATCATATTTTAATCAAAATAAAACAAGGGAGATTGAATGGTTGTTTATTTCAATTGATAATAAAATGGAGAGGTTGATGTTCTTCTTACCATAGACATATATAGAAAAGGATTATGTTTTAAATGATGAAATTAATGAAACTTTAAACATAGGTGGAGATGTTTGGTCCATAGTTAGTAAGGGGTAGAATAGGAATAGTTTAGGGGACATTTTGTGGAGAAGAATGATCTTTTGTATAGTAAGTTGGTGAAAAAAATGGAATCACCTAACATGGTGAAAGAGCACGCTGTGAAATTACTCTTCAAGTCAAAAGGATGGTTCTACCATCTTGTCCTATTTTTTTATCACTATGCTCACAAAACTCTTACTTAGGGTGTATGATTTAGAAGTGTTCAAGTGATCAAGTAGTATTACATCAACCAAAATTATCTATGTAGTGTGTTCATGTAAAAATATGCCCAATTGGTAGTGTAACATCAATGATGTAAATGTAAGATGATCCCTAAGGATCCATGGAGATCAATGGCACTTTAGCATGTTCCTATAATAATGGAAGGATAATTACAATCACTAAGGAAATAAGTTATTTGTATTGTTATGAAATTTAACTCAAACAGAATTTTACATTAACTGGTGTTTTTAAAACCATTGGGGTAATTATGAAAATGATGTGGTAGTTATATAATCTATGGCTTGCATTAACATACAATATCTCTTATGGAAGTTGAACAAGTTGTGCAGAACACTAGAAACATTTGATTGCTCATTCTAATTTTTTTTAAAGATCAAAGGAGTTTTAAAGACTCACCTCATGAAAAAAAAGTCAAGGAAATATTTATAAGAAATATGCTAGAGTGAGAGAATACTTAAGAGAGTGTGAGTTTTTATTTAGAAAGCACAAATGACGAGAGAGTTGAACCCAAACTATTGAGAGGTTATTGAATTTTTTTATTCTTCTTATATTTTAATCAGAGGAAAGAATGAGTGAATGTATATTATAAATATTTGTTAATTATTCATAAAAATTAAATAAAGTAGTCATCTATTTTTAAGTCTCATATTAATCTATGTGAATGTCTATTGTTGAGTGTGTGAGGTTAATGATTACACAGACAAGGTTGTCATTTACTTTTCCCCGTATATTTGATTCTATAAAAAATGATTGAATATCATACATAGTAAGCATCAAAACAATTAAACATTACTCAACTAGAAGAATTTAACATTAGTAAACTATAAAGTATACTCTATAGATAAATAAAATAAAAATTCACTAAACCATCAAAATATATATTGATGACATAAGTCTATTTTTACATCAAAAGTAAATCTTCACTAGTGAAAAGAGTGAATAAATGTGTATTCTCGATCTCTATTAATTCTTCCTAAAATATTAAATAAAATAGTTGTCTTTGTTCTTTAATCTCATGTTAATCTATGTGAAAATTTACTATTAAATATAAAATTAATGATTACATATAAAAAGTTGTCACTCACTTAACTCCATATCTTTAATTATATAAAAATAATTATTGAATGTCATAAATAAGTACTCAAAGTTGTCATTTACTTAACCCCCCATATCCTTGATTACATTTGAACGTATTACAAAGTAAGTATCAAAACAATTGAACATTACTCAACAAGAAGAATTTGTCATTATTAGTCTATAATGTGTACTCCGTAGGTAAATGAGATACAAATTCAATAAGCCATTAACATATGTAATTGCGACATAAGTCTTTTTTTACATCAAATACCGAAAGATACATCATTTCTCATATACCGTCACTAATTTTTAGTTTTATCATTGAATATAATTTAATACATACAATAAGCTTTCTTCCAACTCGTGTTTTACATGAGTAGGACCGTCTCCGCAACTTTGGAAAGAAAAGCAGATAATAAAGAATCCATATGAACTCAGAACATGCTTGACGATGATTCAGTGGAGGGCGTTGTCTGCAGTAATGCGTCCACAGGGAAGGGCTGAGGAGGAATGGCGATGACAACACTTCCTTCCAACATCTGAATTACCCTCTTCATGGAAGGCCGTTCAGAGGCGTTGTATTGAATGCACCACAGTCCCAACAAACTGAGCTTTTTGGCTATATTTTCATCTTCATTTGCTATATTTCCTTCTCTCAGCCGTCCAAAGTCACCCATTTCAACCTGTTTGAATGCCCATTCAGGGAAATAAAATTTGCTGGATCTGGCTGTTTGCATGTCAAAGTTCTTCCTTCCTCCCACCATCTCCATCACCAACATACCATAACTGTACACGTCAGATTTGTCACTCACAGGTCCGTAGTTTCGAGACCACACCTCTGGAGCCACATAGCCAGGCATTCCTCTGGCCCCTGTCAGGGAAACATGGCTTTCTTCTCTATCTATTAGTTTTGCCAGACCAAAATCTGCAACCTTTGCCGAGAAACTGGCATCGAGGAGTACATTATGGGGCTTGATGTCACAATGCAAGATGCGGCTTGTACATTCATCATGTAGATACGCAATTCCACGGGCTGTACCTATTGCTATGGAATACAACTGTTTCCAATTCAATACGTTCGGATTGTTTCCATGGATATATTTCTCAAGAGAACCATTGATCATGTACTCATAAATCAAGGCTCTTTTACACCCTTCGAAACAGTATCCCAGAAGTTTGACGAGATGCAAGTGGTGGATACTTCCGATGGTAGCCACTTCATTCATAAACTGATTTTGACTGTGTTCTGATTTGCCAAGAATTTTAATGGCTACCATGCACCCATTGGGAAGCTGTCCTTTGAAAACCGTACCGAAACCTCCTTGGCCAAGTCTCTCTACAAAATTGTTGGTGTATCGTTTAATCTGACGGTAAGAGTATCTGACGGGAATTCCTCCCTGTAAAAAGTTCTCGATGGAAGCGCGTCTGGAGTCAAGGGGATCCATATAGCCTCTGATGTCCCGCTCCTCCTCTCTCTGCTTCCTTTTCTTTTCATTTATTTTGATAGTAATGATTATGGATGTGGTGGTGATGATGATAGATAGACCAACACCTATTGCTGCAATGAAATCCATACACAGCTCTTCAGTTGTGGTCTACGAGTAAGATCGTAGTTAGGGAATAAAACAGCAATTCATATTGACCATCTGAAATTCAAGATAAAAATTATTAAAAAACTTTTTAAATACAATTATTCTGACGAAAAATTGGAGATTCCAAGATTATCTACCAGCTATATATCTGGGTGTTTTCAACAATTTGTTAAGCGATTTTCCTGCAACCAATAAGAAGAGAATATTTAAGTAAACCCTACAAGTAAAATTAGCTTTTGTTTTCTTTGTCTTTGTTTTCGCTTGCTATAATGGTATACTTCTGAAAAATAAATCTTTGTACTTACCATCCAAGCAGCTGTATTTGCGGGGGCCGTCTGCACAGATGCAGGCTGCCAACTTAGACGTGGAGAATGGGGTATAACATCTGCCCCCCGAGGCTTCACAGGAATGGCACTCATTGTTGATATTCCATTTGATTTCAAATCCCGTCTGCATGGGCTGCAGCAGACTCTTTTCATCACTGATGTTGTAGTTATTGTCAGCCGGAATGACAACGCTGTATTTGCTACAAATAGCATCTGATACGGACGATGAAGAAGGGAGGAAGAAACAAGTATCGTTTTTGCTTCTGCATTCCAAACAGGGGACGGGCTTGGCATGTTTGGTCCAGTATGGAAGTTCTGTTTGACAGGTTACCATGGTTCCCCATGTGTACTTATCAGAAAGATAAAAATTACTATAGTAGTTAAGTTGTGCTTGTGATGGGGGAGTGGTAGAGCAATAATCCAAAGGGGTAACAAGGGCAATTCGAATGGTTTGAGTCGAGTAAGATGATTGTGTGATACCTCCCAATACCCTGTACTTATATTCACGATTGAACCCTGCGAGGTCAATATAATGCAGCAAAGTGTTGTGATTGTTGGGGCAGTCAATATATGCAATATCGTTGCACGCATCTGTATCTCCATTACTCCAAGATTCAAAAGGATATTTGATGGTAGAGTTGTTACAGGCAGAAGGAGAACAAGCTTTAAATGAAGGATACGAATCTGAATAGGAGATTTTGATGAAAAATTCAACAATGAATAGAACGGGGAAGAAGAGATCACAAAGACCCATGATTTTCAAACAAAATGCGAAAAAACTAAAAGAATTGCGCCAAGCCTTGATGAGTGAAGATCTCCTTGACTGGCCTTTGTAAAAGATGACCAAAGCACCAACCGAAGAAAGAGATTATCTTTTGGTAAAGCAATTCAATGTCTGAACGTGATAAGTCGGTGTATGGACCAGAGGGCTCGTGACGTACAAGATTCACTAAGAAATAAATAATTAATGAGATTGACAGGACCATTTGGTGCTTTGGTAAAGTTTTCCATAGATGTGGGGCCTAAATTAATTTTTTTTCCAATGGAAGTCTAAAAGCTGAAGACCAAACTTTAACATGGCCCGTAAGAAAACAAAATGCGAATCGACGACTAAAATAAAAATAATAATAAAATAGTTTAATTCCTTTTTGAAACGATTACTGTGAAAAGTAATTTTTAGGATCGCTGATGTGACCTGATATTTGTTGGTAGTGTAAATTATTTCAATAATATGAAAAATATATAATAGAATAAAACATTTTTTTGAATGTTTTTTATTAATTAAAGAATGGAAATGTTAGTATTTAAAGACATAATAAAATAGAGAAAAAATATTTTTTTGACTCTAACTAAATACAAATTTGAATTAAAACAACATATACATAGTGTATAGTTAAATGTTGAAGCATTTTGTAATGAAAAACTATTTTGGAAGAAATTGAGTATGTAGATTTGTAATATAGTGTTATAATATTTTTTACTATAGTGACAAATTTTATTGAATGAATGCTATATTAGATGGTATGGTATTTCATTGAGAAGCATCTATGAAAAAGGCGGTCATTTGTATCACCTTGAATGGAATGTTGGTTTCACTTGTGAATTGTGTGGTATTTTTGCAAGCTCATGGATGCATTATTATATGTCCTCAATAGAGTTTGGATCATGTCTACAAGTTTTGGGTTACACCACATGGGTGCATCGCTTTATAATGTGATGTGATCACTAATAAAACTTATTTAGACTCTAGAGATCTGAATTCTTACTTCATGTGCACTAGTTGTGATAGGTTAGAGGAAGCTAATAATATCTAAACTTACTAGAATTTTAAAAGAACACTTTGTATTAATAAATTGAGGCACATAAAGTTGACACGGTATGGCCCATCCTTGTAAGTTGTGTGGAAGGATGTGATGGTGACACATGCCATCTATCCTAGTGTTACATCATAATAGACTCCCCCTACTTAACCTTAACCAAGTTTGCCTCTACGAGGTCCCTTGACATGTGAAAATATACAATTTTCCATAAAGCGTGAAAATACATGAATAAACCAAAAGGCTTAAATCATTATGGCTAAGTC
Source organism: Torreya grandis (assembly GCA_037957365.1). Classification (NCBI taxonomy): domain Eukaryota; kingdom Viridiplantae; phylum Streptophyta; class Pinopsida; order Cupressales; family Taxaceae; genus Torreya; species Torreya grandis. The sequence goes on from JARHVA010005930.1 coordinate 222,516, forward strand.
ATCCTAGAGTGGTGTGGGGCCATGTAAACTTTGTGAAGATTTTGGTGTAAATTGAATAGAGTGGCCTTCATTGATAATGTTGAGACCTTTACCCACTAAAATTTATTAATATGTATAAGCTTGCATGAAAGTTTAAATATAAAGACACTTATTTTAAATGATGAATCAATGAAGCCTTCATTGTGCAAAAAAAAAAAATATTTTGAAATTTTTAAATTATTTAATCCAAATTTGAAATCAGTAAAAATGATCACATAATGGTCGGATCAATAATCCAAAATGAAGCTACCCATACAATTATGTCTGTTGGGCCCAAAGGAAAGGACTTAACTATGGCCTTATGTGAATGTTTTAGCTTTTAAGATCTAGTTTAATCTTTGAACTAGTCTGCACTTTGTAAAATATTTGAAGTATAAAACATTAATAGGAACATTAGGACTTAGGCTTTATATGAATAGGGTCATAAACTTAGTAAATGTAAATGGGACCTTAGACCTATGATATAGTAAATTAAACTATGAACATTACACCTAGGCTAATATAAAAGTAGATGTGGCCACAAATTTTTAAAATGTGAACTATAAGTTTAAAAAATTAATCGAAGTGGCCATGAGGGAGTTTAACCCTAAGTGTAAATATTTTTTTATTATTTTTGTGGCCTAACTAAACTAAATCAAAACCTTGTCTATGTAATGACATTTAGGAATCCCTTTGGGATGTATGCACCCATTGAAGTTTAGATAATGGCGTAACTAATTTGAAATCTACGATGCATTTGGCCACTTTTATATGAAATGATTACTCTACATGCAGGGGTTACACATGGGTATGAAGGCCCTATTAGTAGTAAAAAATGATTGGTGGTCATGTTTATTGTCTCAAGTGTAACACATTTCACTTTCAAACTTTGTGGTTTTTTTACAATATCATGAAGTGAGCTAATATATGTGCTCAATTGAGCTTAGTTTTGATCAGGGTGAAGCCACATGGATGGATTAGATATTTTATAGTGTGTTCATAGATATTTTATAGCCTGTTCGTGTGTGTGTGTGTGTGTGTGTGTGTGTGTGTGTGTGTGTGTGTGTGTGTGGGTGTGTGTGTGTGTGTGATGTATATGTATTTGTGTGTATATATGTATATGTATATGTATATGTATATGTGTGTGTATATATATATATATATATATATATATATATATATATATATATATATATATATATATATATATATATATAAGTTATAATACGATAAAATGCAAGTATAGTATTTTTGGTTTAGTCATAACGTCATCACTAAATCTTTTTGTAGAAAATATTAATGGAAAAGAGGCCCTTACCTTATTGTACAAAAGAATCTAACTAGTAGATTAGATCAAGAAAGATAAAATAATTTTCTATGAGAATAGAAGGAGATAGGCAAAAATCCACCAAGCTAAACAATCACAAATACAATAAGCTTGAAAAAAGAGAAAAGTCCAAACAATAGAAGCCTAAAAGCTTCACATATAAAACCATAAATTAATGATGAAAATCATAACCCAAAGTGGTATAAGAATGCACGAAGGAACCACCATTATGGAAAAACTCAATGAATGAAATGAAATACCACTGCTAGAATCCTTGGACACCAAATCATAGAACACCTTTAAAGAACTTATCCAAGACCTATATTTGAAAAAGATTGACCACAATTGAACATAGGAAAAAATACATGGATTATTCAAGCACCTCAGACACAATCAATCCAATAAGCAAAAACATGTAGGAAATTTTTAGACATTAAAAAACTCTCTAAAAGCCAAAATAGGGAGAATTTTTTTAGAATGTAATCACATTGGGAGTTGTAAGTGTCTCAAGTGTTGTCTAATTAAATATATCCATTTTTTCAAGGAGGGGGGGCTTCATAGTGCTAGGTAAAGAGATCCAAATTTATCTAATAAATGGGATGGAGAGTTAGTCTCACATAGTTGTCGAAGAAAAAAAGATCCTAAAAAATTGAATGACATGGAAGATATATATAATGGTTGAATTGATTTGACACTGATAAGACATTATCAATTCAACAACATTTATAACTAAAATATAATCACCATCCAAAATTAATTTCTGAAAATTAGATTCAACAACATTTCTTGAACCTCTAAGAAGAGCTAGTGATTTAATTTTTTTTTTTGAAAAGCATGGAATGTTGAAGGAATAACACGATATCACTTTCTCCAAATTTATCTATAAATATGTCTCCACCTCCAAATTAACTGTGTTATCTTTGGAAGCACTTTTGAAATTTAGCCCCACATAATTGTTTTTCAGGGGCTTCCAGGAAGCCATTAACCTTTGTTGATTTTACAAGGGAGATTGAATTTGTTTCCCAATAGATACATTATTGTTAGGTTGTGGAGGTAAAAGCTTCACTGATGCAAATGGTGGAGGTTGCTGAGTGTCATAGTAATCGACGTCGATCAGGCCAATCGACATCAATCAGGAGTAGACTGGAAGCTGCCGACATCAGTCAGGAATCGGTCGACGTCGGTCATCTCCAAACAGATAGGAACCGATGTTGGTTGCTTGTGCATTCCAAAAGTATTTTTTAGATGAACATTTAGTTAAACAAATAGTCATTTTGCATGTAAAGATTAATTTTATTCTTGAGTCTGCATTTTTAATTATTTTTTGCTTGGGGTTCTATTTAAGAGACCCATGGGGCTGTATTGTAAAATTGAAGGATCAAAAGGAATTGCTAAGGACAAGGACAAGGGTTCTTCCAAGTGTAAGATCAGTTGATCTACAGGTGTGCAAGATCAGGGAGATCTACATGGTAAGTAAGGTCAGTTGATCTGCAGGTGTGTGTGTGCAAGGTCAAAGGAGATCTATGGGGTAGCAAGATCAAAGAGATTTGCAACACAACAAGGAGCAACATCAGGGAGATCTACTTGGAGTACTTTGAGTACTTGGTGGACTGGAAGTAGGTAACAATGGTTGAGTTGATTGTCACTTACTGGTGGAAACAAGAATTCAGTTATTGAGTTGATTGTATTTGTAATTGATTGAGAGAGAAAACTTTTGAGGGAGAATTATTGTACGCCCAAGAGGTGTGGGAAGAGTGTGATTTATTCATTGTATTTCCTTTTGGAAGAGTGTTAATACAAGATTGTATTGTCTCTCATATTTTGTGTTGTTTATGAATTCTAGTTACATATTACTTCTGGTTTAATTCCATGTTTAGTTGCTTATACAAAGGTAATCAATTGTGCTCTTAAGGAGCAGGAACATGACAGTTGGTATTAGAGCTTTCTGTCCTAGATCCTGACAATTATAAGATAATATGATGTTCATATCCATTGATTTTTTTAGAGGATGAACTTTATCCTTTCAAAACTCTTAAAAGAGTGAATTGATTTTAAGTGTAATGATTTAATCTATGAATAATAGGTTCTTGAAGACTCTATTGTTTCTTTCATTCCATATACCTCTGATGATTATAAACTAGGCCATATCCCAAATGCTTCTAGCTTGATTCTCTCCCTCTTTTATCTAGTTAATCAAAGGTTCCTTAATAGAACCTGTTACTACCCAAAGTCTATTCATTTTATTAAAGAACCAAGACCAAATTATCAAGGAAAATTTTCAATGAATGAGGACTTGGTTCAATGTTTCAGAATTATTCCTGTAGAGGATGCACCAAGAGGGCCCCTGAAAACCAATCCTTTAAATTATGTCCCATAAAAGAGATTTATTATTCATGACAATCCACATATTTACATTATCTTTAGCATGTTTTTTAGGTATCCATACTTTTTCCACATGCCATATTGGTGTTTAAATATGACACATTAGCTTATTATAGCCTTGGTTCCCCAAAAACATTCTAGAGGGATATTCATTCCATTTTAATCTATCAAATTTATGTGAGCTACTGATGTGGTGAGAGTTCATGAAGAAGTTTAATTAAATAAGATCAAAGGAATGGTTGGGTGCAAAAAGACTTGGTTTTTTTCATCTTCTCCAAAGGCCCCAGACACTTTGGGTTTTGACCCAGTAATCACATACTAGGGGTCCCCATATGTTTTGAAAATTAATCTTCTAAAATGATAGAAGAAGGATATTTGCATAGAGGACCCACACTAGACCAAGCATACTTTGAAAAGTTAATTGTTCTATCATTTTTAATAACCCAACTAATGTGGTTAGAGATAAGCTATCTCCATTTAAAAATGAAATTATAGATATGAGACCCATATATCTAAATTTATATAGTAAACATACATGAAGGGTTATCTATATTATCAAGACACTTTATTTGGAGCAAAATGCTCCAAGTGTTATCTTTGTCCTCATAGATTCTCCAAAAAAAATTCTCTTCTAGAGCTTCTTTCATCTTGAATAAATTTATGATTTAATCCCCATATTTATATTTAGGCAAGTAAACCTCTTCCCATTTCATTAATTTTATTTTATTAGACTCAAGAACAACCATTCCATGCAAGTTCTTTCATAACTTTAGTTAATATGGATTCAACACTAGCTAGAGATTTTGATAATGACACAATATAGACTAGTATTGCTTGGAGAAGAAATTGAAATAATTGTATTTTTCCTACCCAAGATAGCCATTTTACTTTCTAAGAAGCCAATTAATTTTACAAGGTTGTGGTCATATTTTCCTAGAATTATTAATTCAATCTACCATCAAGGAGGGGATCCCCAAGTATTTATAAGGAAGAAAATCTAAAGAAAAAATAATAATTATATTAATCCTATTTTTTTTTAAAGTGAAGTTTGAAGGAAGAAAATGTTAGATTTCAAAAGGTTAACCTCCTGACTCAAAGCACATTGATACTAATTTAGAGTTTTCCTTAGCATTATAGCTTCCTAAATGTGAGTATAGTTACCCATAATAGTATCATCCATAAACATTCCATGAGAGATGTTTACATTCTCAGTAGTTTTGAAGATGCTAATAATATTTAGATTTTTTGCCTTTGCAAATTGTCTACCCACGACTGATGCCATAATGATAAAGATATAGGGTGAGATAGAATCTCCTTGATTGGAACATCTTAAAGCATTAAATAAAGTAGTTGGAAATATATTTATAAGTACATAAAATATAGGAGTAGAGACAATTTTTGATCCAATCACACAAAGCCTATGAGAACCCAAAATTCTTAAGGATTTTGAAAAGAATGGTCCAATTTATCCCATAATCAGGTTTGCTAATATCAAGTTTGATGACCATAATAATTCCCTTTTTAAATTTATCACAGTGAATAAGCTCATGCAAAATAATAAAACTATATAATATTTGTCTATTTTGAACAAAACCACCTTGTTATTCTAAACTAAGAAGAGAAAGGAGGATTTGGAGATGATTGGCAAAAGGCTTTAGAAATAATATTGTAGATGGTGTTGGAGAGGACTATCGGTCTAAATCTATCAAAAGAATCCATGTTATATTTTATGGAGATCTAAAAAATAAAAGTGCAATTGAAATCCTTTAAAACTTTCCTTGAGGATCTAGATTCATTGATATCTTTGAGAATATCCTTTTTATTGATTTCCCAAAAAGAATTAAAAATTACCAAATGGAATTTGTTAAGTCCTCATTAAATTTATTAAGTGTATAAATAAAATGTGACATGATTATATTTAGTTTGTCCTTAATTAGTTCATAGTTGTGACACTAATAATTATTTGTGGGACACAAGTAAAAAGCTAAATCACTTTTAAAAAATGATTTTATGGATTTTTATATTTAATATCACAATAAAATTATGATAAGGTCATGTGGCACTCATTCCAATGCCACACCCGTGACGTGGATTCCCCTAACTCCACCCATGATATTATTTAACTAGGGCCTATGGGTAAGTACTTAAAAAATCATAGGTGAGAACTTCTTTTTCAATGTGTATGCTTAATATGAAACATGTCCCATGCATGGATATATGGTATTTATCTTATCAAATCCATTTGGTCAAGCTACTTAGCATCAATAATATTGATTCCTAACCCCAAAAAAAAAAAAGAAAATCATCTTGTAGTAAATTTATGAAATTATTATAGGTGGTTTGAATGCCTAAGCTCTTAATTTATATTTCATCTTCAATAATTATTTTTTAGGGTTAAAGGAGTTTGTTTATTACTAAACTTATCACCAATTTAAAATATGCATTAATTAATTGGGTTTTATAAATTTGACACTCAATTTCCCATCTCCATGAGTGGCATGGAAGCCCTGATGCTAACATGTTTCATCTATCTATATGTCACACCTCCACAAACTCTCTTGCCTAGAATTGAGTATGTTTTCCTCCATGAGGTCTACAGATGTATGAAAATGTATAATCCACCATAAACTATCAAATTCCATGTGTAAGATTTAAGGATTAAGTCAATATGACTATCTCATCTTGGATTAATATGGTGCCACATTAACTTTGTGAATATTTTGATGTACATTAACAAGTGGTGGGACCTCCATTGATAACATTGAGAAGACTTTGATGTACATTAATGAGTGGTGCCACCTCCATCGATAACAATGAGACCATGACCCACTAAACTTTATCATTGCGTGAAATCTTGTGTATATGTTTAAATACAAAGCCTTTTATATTAAATGACTTAAATTTTCATACACACACACTTTTATTAACACGTTGTCCCTTAACAAGACACATGTCTTATATACGGCTTCACAAGAGCTGTATATTAGACAAACCATGTGCTTAATTAGTGTACTATTGGTAATATTTATTTTAAATAATTAAAATGTAAATTTTAATGGCCTCTATGGAACATGCATCTATTTATTAGATGTGGTAATGAATCTAGAAATTTCAATTCTTATTTCATGTGCAATAGTTGTGTAAGGTTGAAAGAAACTATTAACCATTAAACTTATAAGTACTTTGAAAATTATATAAATAAATTAAGCCATGTAAAATTAATGATTTTTGTCCCATCCTCATGAGTTGTTTTGAATCACATGATGATGACACATGTTTAATATCCGAGTGTCATTGGCCAAAAATATATCCCAACTTATCTTTATTTTTTTCCTTCGTAATGTTTGTAAACTCATGAAAATATATAATATGCCATAAATTGGGAAAATATGTGAATAAGATATAAGGATTAAGTAACTATGGATACATCATCTTAGATTGATGTGGGTTCATGTGAACATTTTAAAAAATTTAATGTACATTAATGAGTGACATGGCCTCTATCGATAACATTAAGACCATGACCGACTAAACTTTCTTAATATGTGGAAATCTTGTGTGGAGGTTTAAAGACAAAGTCCATTATAATAAATTATTTAACACTTTATAATGTGGGTCTTTTATTAATACATGTACACGTAACATGTCGCATTCCCCTTATATTGGTTCACGGTAGCTGTCTTAGTCAAACCATGCGATTAAGTTGAACAACATTGGTAATATTTAGTTGTAACTTATAAATTGTAAAATTTAAAATGTAATTGCCTCAAAGGGGAAATGCATGTAATTATAAAAATTGATCTAAACTTCTAAGCTCTTAATTCTCATTTCATGTGTGGTGGTTATGTTAGGTCAATTGAATCTCCCAATTGCTAAACTTATTGATGATTTAAAATATGTATTAATAAATCAAGTCATATATAAAGTTAACACTATATGGTGCATCCCTATGAGATTTATGGAATCTTATGATGACGACACATGCCATCTATCCTGATGTCACACCCCAATTGACTCTCCGTATTTATCCTTGATCACATTTTCATCTATGAGGTTTGTGGACCCTTGACAATATATAATTTACCATAAAGATTAAAAATCTATGTGTAAGCCATAAGGTATAAGTAATTGTAGCTACATAATATTGGAATAGTGCAGGACCAGATAAACCTTGTGAAGACTTTAATGTACATGAATATGACCTCTGTTAATAAAATTAAGGCATTAACAAATCAAAATTTATAAATATGAGGAAGCTTGCATGGATGTTCAAATATAAAGCCACTTATATTAAAGTATTTAATGTACATTAATCTAACCATCGTTAATAGTATTGAGACCCTAACCCACTAAAATATATAAATACGAGGAAGCTTTCATGGATGTTCAAATAGAAATCCACTTATATAAAACTAATTAGCTTTTAAGCCTTTCTTGTGAAAAAAAATTCTATTTAGAAAATGTTTGTAAGTATTAAGACCACAATTTAAAATCATAAGAATGAAGAATAAATTATTGTGGGTTCAATAATGTACAATGAAGGAACCCATGCTCATTTACCCAATAAAAAATTGGCTCGTTTATCCAATCAATTAAGAAATGAAGGAACCCATGCTATTATGTCTCTACGACCCATGAGAAAAGACTTAGCCATGGCCTCCTTTCGATATGTTAACTTTGGTGATATAATTAATTTTGGAGTGGGTTAATAGCTTATAAAATATCTCAAATGAAAAACATAAAAATGACCCTTGGGGCATAGGCTTTATATGAATGGGGTCACTAGATTAGGAAATGTAAAGGGTACCTTAGAATTAATTTATAGTGAATTAAACCTTGAATATTGGATTTAGGCTATTATAAATGTAGATGTGGTCATGGATTTATAAATTGTGAACCCTAAATTTTAAAATAGAAATCCAAATGATGATTAGGGAGTGTTTTTTATTAGATAGGGTAAAAGGGAGGGTTTTGATAGGACCACTGAATCCACATACAAATATATCCAAATAAACAATCAGTAGAAAAAAAATGGACCAAAACACCAAACTACAAAAATCGATAGCCCACAAAGAGAAAACATTAAAAAAAAAAACTATAAGAAATCAACCAAAAAAATTAAAGACAATCTTCTCTATAAAACCACCCAAGGTTGGAAAATAAGAAGTCGAAGCATTGAAATAAAACCAACCATAGGAGAAACCATTGTCTAAACAAGATGCTAAAACTGGAAATCAACATTTCATCTAAGAGTTGAGGAACCAATAATCAACCAATGGTTGGGATTGGTCTTCTTATGCAGTGGGAAAGAAGACCTTCCATAGTCCATTGGTTCCCTACCTTCACCATTGCTTCTACATCTAATCATATCCTTTTTGCCTTAGTCCTTCATCCTTTATTTTTAGCAGTAGAATTCATAGGAGCTTTGAGTTTCACCACAAAAGGAGCAGGGGAAGCAAAGGATTCCACTGGAGTAGAGGTGGAATGCATTCCCGCACTGAATCTATTTGCACAGAGTCGTTACGTGTAGGGGAGCCCGCTGAAACAGGGTGTAGGGAAAATCTAGACAACCAATAGAAAATGCCATGACTGTACCATAAGAAGTCTTGGTCTGGATCCCCTTCTGTCTTCCTCCAAATCAACTAAGAGTGAGGAGAGTCCTTGGCACCCAAAGAAGACCAACCAAAAGATCAATGTTTGATGAGATTGTAGGAAAAGCATTTGAATATAAAACCTTCATAATTGAGGAATTGAATCCACAAACACTGGGAAGAGTGAAAACAAACATAATTCTGAAGTGGTTTGGAGAGATCCATAATAGTGCAAGCTCTAACAAATTTATTCTCCACAAAACCTTGGTCTAGTTTCATAAAAGAGCCCACCTAGTTGATAAGCATTTCTGATGTGCTCTTCATTTGTCATAATAGAGGAAATGTTATAGACCCTGATCCAAATTGGAGCCACAATCACCTCAACCTTTTCAGGGTCAAAGAAACGAAGATATGGAAGACCAAACAAAGTCACGATCCGCTGAGTTGCGGAAGGCACCATGAAAGAACTCAACCTTTTCAGGGTCAAAGAAACCAAGATATGGAAGACCAAACAAAGTCACGATCCGCTGAGTTGCGGAAGGCACCATGAAAGAAACCATCGCTGAGCAACGAGAAGGAATGAGCTTCCATGGAACCACACATAATTTTGGCCCAAACATCAAGGTCAACGATCGAGAGTGGGAAGCCCACACATTTACAAAATAACCAACGGCTACCTAGATCTGAGCTCGAAACCAGAATGGCTTGATCGAAAAATTCTAGTTCCAAAATGTCTTTCGAGAAGGACACCGGAAGGTCTCCCAAAAAATTATGGAGAGGAAGAATTAGAGGCAGGCGATGGGGGTAGCTTGGCGCCCGCATCAAACCACACCAGTTAAGGATCTGTTCCATCAGAGGCCAGTCTGGTGTAGCCATAATCACTGAATTCATGAAAGGGGTTCAATACATTCGTGGAAGAAGCGAAAACTAGTCTCTGATCAGACCTAGTCTCGTGTGCAACAAGGAGACCTCCGGAAGACTTGTTTGGCGAAGCCAAAACACCCATGTTACTAATTGCTTGGTTCGAGATGGCTGCCTTAAAAGAATTGGCGCATCCTTTTTGACTGGCGACCACGTTACAGACATTCTTCCTGCGCAGAGAATCCTTAAACCCGGTGCTCGCGTTGCTGAGTAAAGAGAAGAAAGCCTACGCAGGGGCTAGGGCGGCTAAAGAACTAGAACGGACCATAGCGCATCCACTCCATCTTTGGAAATATCACAAACAACTGTGCCAGGTTTACCTTGTTTGGAGCTGTCCATGATAGGGTTTAGAAAACCACGTGGCAGACCAGAAACGCAGGTGGATGTTTCAGCCCTGTCAACAGAGCCATTCAAGTTTGGATCCATCCTTATCTTCGCCTGCTTAGAACCCAGCAGGTCTTCCTTAGCCCTGCTGTCATCCACCATTTATCCTTCAATCTGGATTTAAAGCCAGAAGCTTCACCAGGGAGTTTAAACTAGGTGTAAATGATGGTTATTATTATTGTGGCCCAATGAGTTGGTGGGGACTGTATTTCCTTTTAATGCAATGTCGTTTACTATAATTACTAGCAGTTTCTAGGAAGTGAAAATTATGCCGGGAGAGCTGTAAGTTTTCGATTTGGTGAAGTAGGCTTATCTAAAAGTGAGAGTATAAATCAACAGTTATACTTCATGCGGAATGTATGATAACATTAAACAATGATATTATGATATTTATAGTGAAGATAACTCATAAAAAATGAGTGGGTGTTCTATCATCATCCTTTTATTATTATGATCTTTTATAATAATTTATATATATTCTAATAAATTGCTTAATATATTAATAATTTATTATATATTAATATATAATATAATATTATAAATATTTAATAAAATTACTATAATTTAATATATTAATATTATATATTATATAATATTAATATATTATATAAATTATTTTATATTAAAATTTATATTACTTTCTATGATATATTATGAATATAATATAAAAAAATTATACTTATATAATGTATTAATTATACCATTTTTATATTATATTCATAATATGTCATAAAGAGTAATATAATTTTTAATATAAGAAAAAAAATTGCGATTATTATGGTTGCGATTGGAGTTTCTAGTGTGAACCTTGTTTCAATACTAGTGACAGTGATGATGATAAAGGTGTAGAAAAAAATTATATGTTCAAGAGATGCAGCTCTCTAAGAAAAAAAAAGGGGAGTTATCTGTGGAGGAGGTTGATGGTAAGGCACAGGACCAGTTGAAGTTGGTTAAGAAGTCTACAGAGTCAAACATGATTTTAGGTCAACATTCCTCTTCCAAAATCCTATTAAACCATTTGGCCAAGGTTGTTGAAGAGCCTGCATTGCTAAACCAGGCTAGGGTTTCATAAAAAAAAATTGTAAGTGTTAATTTTGAAAATAAAGCTTTGGAGGATATTTTGGAAGGTGAAAATTGGTTTGTGGAGAGGGTTTGGTCTATCATTTTGACAAGTTCTGGCCATCTCTTTCTATGTCACATCAATGGCTTCTAAAATCTTGGACTTTTTTATTGGAAGACAATTAAAATTTATCCATGTAGCAAAGGTTTTTTATTATCGCATTTGAATCTTTAGCAGATTGGGATAAAAAATTTAAAGCTAAAATTTGGAGTTATGAAAATCACCTTCTGTTTATGAAAACTTGGACTCCTAATTTTAATCCTTTGACATAAAATTTTTTGTTGCATCCCATATGGATGAGATTACCATATATACCATTCCAGTTTATGTCTAAGATAGGTCTTTAAATTATTGGATCTGTGTTGGGTGAGATGCTGAAAATTGATGCTTCTTCATTGAATCTTTCCAGAACTACATTTTATAGGATTTTGGTGTGTTTAGATATTTCTCAGGATCTTCTTGATAGTATTGAGATAAAATTGCAAGAGAGACATTGGTCTCAATCCCTTGATTTTGAAGGAATCTCCTTTATATTTTGAAATTGTTTTCAGATTGGTCATCTCTCGGCCTCTTGCCAAAAATTGATGCATAAACAAGTATCCTCTAGGGGAAAGGAGGTTAATGATTAACATCTTTTAGTTTTTGTGAATTTTCATGATAGATGAATTGAAATAGTTTTAGAGATGGTTAAGGAAATGTTTTTGGATAAGGTAATACCTTTGGTAAAAATAACTCAGAATGCTGAGAATGTTGGTAATAGCGGTAATAGTGCAATTTAGAGAGAAGAATTAAGAGGGAAAACCAAGGAGGGAAGACAAGTGTTAAGTGTGGATTCAAATAATTTGGATAATGAAGAAGATTGGATTTTGGTAAGAAATAAGAAAAAAGATCGTCTCATTATAATATCTCCACACAAGAATGATAGGTCTCTTTTTAGAACTAAGAAAGGTGAGGAAAATAAGCACAGCTATTTAGTGTGTTTAAATTTGAAGTAATCTAAGTATTAATAGTAAATTAAAATCTTTGATTTTAAGTTAACTATATACCTTGATGATAAGATCATTATGTCAGGGCATTCTTTTTTTATTTTTAATAACATATATTATAAGGGCCAAGGACCCATAAAATCTCTAGCATCAATTAAAAAAAATATAAGTTTTAATATAAAATATTTTGATTATATTATGTATATTATGTATATTATTTATATATTAGTAATCAATATAATTTATGTTAAAACATATATTACTCTCTTTTTTATATTATATTCATAATATATCATAGAGAGTAATATATGTTTTAACATAAATTATTTTGATTATTTATATATATATATATATATATATATATATATGTCATAGTGTAAAATAGTTTTGACCAAAGTTATGAACTGGACTATGGTACAAACTAGGGGCCCACTGCTTAGAATAGGAAAAAATAACAATGAGACAAGCAATACAAAAGATAACCACGACAAACAATGCACCTCACTAAAGGAAGCACACCTCAGCCAAGAAAGAAAGAACATAAAGAAGATGCACAACATTTAGTTAAAAGATAATAAGAACACCTCAGACAAAGTCAATTTCATAGGTCTTCAACCAAGTTGTAGTAGAAGAGAGAGGGTGAAAGGGGAAGCCAGTTAGAAGAAGTCCAAATAGGTCCTCATTTGCAGGCAAGGGCACATCTTCTCTTTAGTCTAGTGAAGATGTCTTTCATTATCCATTGATAACCATTCCACACCAAATCTTCCACATCTAATCTCAGTCTTTTTGCCTCAGATCATCTAGATTTCTTCTTTGTAGTAGTTCCAATAACATTATTGTGTTTGCTAAGTTGAATGGGGGGGAACAACACAAATAGGGGAGGTGGGGTGGTGATAAGGGGAGGTATTTGGTAAATGGGTAGTTATCTACTTAGGGAGGAAGGTTCCACAAATGAATGGGTAAAATGGAAGGAGAAAAATCCTATTAGAAGACCTCTTGATTGTGCCACCCAGATCCTTGAGAAGGAGGTCCCTCCCTCTTCTTCCAAACATAATGAGATAATGAGGAAGTGGAAGAACTTGTCGATGAGAATGTCATTGTCTTATACCCTAAGTGATTACGTGAAAAATAATATAAGGAAAAAAATTTATAGTTGAGGAATTGAGTTTATTTGTCTTAGGAGGAAAGCAAGACCATCAACTAAAAAAGAGACATGGAAAGGTCTAAAAGAGCATAGAATCTAAAAAAATTTCATCCAACAAATATTATTCAATCATCATGAAAGAACACACTTTGTTAACCAAAATCTCAATGTGCTCTTTATTCTGTAAGATAGGCAAGATATGGTAGAATCTTATCTCGGTGGGAGATTTTGTAATCTACAACAAATCTTATTTGAAAAGGTCATCCAAAGGTAAATAAAGATACCAAACTTACCATATAACCAAGGTTCAAAAGACCAAATGAAATTATTGTCCTTGAGAGAATGGAAAACTAATTGAAAAAATATTGAACCAAGGAGTGAGAAGGAGGGAGCCATAACGCAATTGAAAATAGTCTTATCCAATTCAAAATACACATCCGTAGAAGTATGGGCTCCCAAACACTTCTGAAACAAAGTTCTATGGTACAAGGAATGCTCTAAATACATAAATACAGAATCAAAATTTTTACTTAGTATAATGTATTATGTAAACAAGTCTAAATAAGCACTAATTCACACTAGATTGCCACATTCATTTGATTATGCTCAATTACTACCATTTATGAACCACATTAATTTGATCAGTTGATTATTTCAATATGCTGAGAAAACTAGGATAATAAATCCCTAATCCACATTAGATTGTTGCATTATGTGGATCTATGTTTGATTGGCCATGTTTTCACACCACGTTCAGCTAATTGATCAATTAGTTCAATGTGATGTGAAAATAGGGCCAATCAAGACCTAATACACATATATTGTCACATTCAATATAATAATTATTGATTAACCCTATTTATGTACCACCTTTTGCTTTAATATGTGAAAACATGTATGCAAAATTACACTGATAGATGTAACATATAATACCATCCAAGGGGAGGGTGGTGAAATGTAATAGTGTGCAATTTCAATAAAAAAGAAACACCTCAAATTGGATGTCTATTTGATTTTCATGGGGTAGTTTTGTTTTTCCCTTGAAAGTGATTAAAAAGTGATATATTAGGCATACAATTGACTTTAGAGCCCTTTTTTCCTTTAAAAAATGTTTTTGACTTGATTTTTTCTTGGAAAAGATGATAAAAAGTGATATCTCAAGTGTAACATTGAATTTGGATCCAATTTTATTTTTATTTTTCTTAAAATATGTTGTCATAAATTAAAAATTATTCTACTTAGACAAGAGCCATCTATCATCATTCAACAGAAAATTTACAAAGAATGTAACGGATTTTTTAATCAATATGTAATCTTCAATTGTTAAATTCGTATGATAAATCTAAAATAGAAAACTTGTGATAGATATTCATTGATGTTTTTATAGATAAATTTAGTATATTTCTCATGATAACTATAGGGTGTTAACATTATTTTTATCTTTGCTACTTGACATGACAATCAAAACAAGGGATGTAGTAGGCCGATCTTTAAAATCCATTCCTAGAAATATAGGTTTGTAAGTTTAGAAACTCATTACCCAAGAGAGAATGATGATTTGAATCCACTACATGGTTTCTTATCATTGTGTTTACCTCAAAAATAATTGTGGTCACCCTATTGTTACATATGGTCAATCCAAACTCAATTGCATATGGTGTAAGAAATGTCTAGGACCTTTATAGGCATTTTAAAACAATGGTCTCGACTTGAAAATATTTGAGAATAGGACACTTCTCTTCACTTGCTAGGTTCCTCCTCTATGGCCCTATAAGTGTTGGGACTTTTGTTATTTTTGGTTTGTTTTTTTAATCCTAGGTTTCATTACTATTCTCATCACCCATATGTACGTTTTTTATTTGTTTCATTATATTTGGAAAAGGATCCCTCCAACCCTTATTAATGTATGTAAAACTAATATAAATATATAATATCATAATATAACTATAATATTTCAAATTTATATTATTATTAAATTATTATATCAAAATAGTGTGTGTGTGTGTGTGTGTGTGTGTGTGTGTGTGTGTGTGTGTGTGTGTGTGTGTGTGTGTGTGTGTGTGTGTGTGTGTGTGTGTGTGTGTGAGTGAGTGAGTGAGTGATATTATATTACTAGAGTGTAATTTATAGTTTAGGACATAATAATATAATCTATAATATAAAATTATAAAATATAGTATGATAAATATAAATTATAATATATAGTATGATGAGTACTATATGTTGTATATTCTAATTTTGTGTGTGTGTGTGTGTGTGTGTGTGTGTGTAAAGAGCACATACCATGGTGAGCCAAGAACACATGATAAAGTGACCCATATCATTATCTCCCTAATACCCAAGGGCTAGGATACCATAATCTATCCCTTATCTCATCATATGGTCATAATTACTTATGATTAACTTAAATGATTAAACAAATTATACACAAACACTTACTTTAACATTTTTGAGCTTAAAAAGACACTTATCTCAATTGTGGTTCCACAACCATTATCCTATTCATACCATATGGTTAAGTGTGTGTGTGTGTGTGTGTGTGTGTGTGTGTGTGTGTGTGTGTGTGTGTGTGTGTGAAGAGCACATACCATGGTGAGCCAAGAACGCATGACAAGGTCACCCATATCATTATCTCCTTGATACCCAAGGGCTAGGATAGCATAATCTCTCCCTTATCTCATCATATGGTCATAATTACTTATGATTAACTTAAATTATTAAACAACTTATACATAAACACCTACTTTAACATTTGTGAGCTTAAAAGGACAATTATCTCAATTATGGGTCCACAACCATTATCCTGTCCATACCATATGGTTAAGTTTCCCATTATTGGTAGTATTTATTTACAACTCATAAATTGTAAATTAGAGTTACCTCCAAGGGTAAATGCATGTAATTAATAAAATTGGTTTGAACTTTAAAGGTATTAATTCTTACTTCATGTGTAAAAGTTGTTTTAGGTTGAAATAAGATGTTAACATCTATCATATAATGATTTAATATTTATTCAAGAAACCTCCCTTAAACCTCCCTTTTCTATAAATCCACATGTCATCCATATCATTGTTGTAAATAATGTTTTGGGTATCTTAGGTATCCTCTTTAGCAATTCGATCAACACCTCCTCCAAGTAATGAACCATCTTATCTCCATCCTCTATGTCAACACCTTTGTTGATGATGTCATCATATAACTTGAAATTAATGTGTAGGTGGATTATGGTCTTTCCTGCCATGATCTACAATATAATGTCCATGTTAATAGACCAATTAGAGATGGATTCCAAGCACAAATCCACCAGATCCTAGTAGTTGAGCTAAAGACAAAACAACTTATCCATGTAAAGTGAATTTTTGGAGGTAGATTCTATACTTATGTTTCTCATTTTAACTTTTTGAATAACCTTAGTGTGCTTCATCATCATTATACCTAAACCATTATGAATTAGTGAAATCAAAATATTAATATTGTAGATGAATATCTGCTCGAGGCATACCAATGATATTCTTTCAATTTGGTGTGAAATCTTTGTAAATCAAGTCATAATCCACATTATATTGTCACATTCATTAGATTAGGGCCTTATTAAGCATGTTTTTGAACCATATTGAACTGATCAATTGATAGGTTCAATTTGGTGCTCAAACAAAGCCAATCAAACCCTAATCTACATTAGATTTTGCATTTAATGGATTCAGATACACATGGACCCATTTTTTCATCACATTGGACTGATCAATTAATAATTTTAATGCATACTGTAAACATGATCAATTAAGCCCTAGTACATATTAAATTTTTGCATTTGGTGGATTGGGATCAATTGATGACATTTGTGCACCATATTAAACTAATTGAATCATTAGTTTAATGTGGAACTAGGTAAACTATGCCAATAAAGTCCTTATCTAGACTAGATTTTCACATTAGGTGGATTTGGGTTTGGTTTTCCCTTTTTATATACCACATTTAACTCATTGATCAATTAGTTCAATGTGATGTGCAATTGGGGTCATCCAAGCCCTATTATGAATTATAATGTTGTATTTGGTGGAATATGGATTGATTGGGCCTATATATGCACCAAATTAAACTCACATATGTAAAAACATGTATGCCTAGTTACAATGATATTCCTTACATGAAATAGCATCTAATGGGGTGGTGGTGAATTTTAATAGTGTGTAATGTCAATAAAAATGGAATACCTTAAATTAGATGTCTATTTGACTATCATAGGTCATTGTTTTTTTTTAATTTAATAAGGTGATAAAAAGTGATGTCTTAGGCATATATTGGACTTTTGTAGTGCCCTTTTTTTATTGAAACATGTTTTTTAGATTGATGACTTGTGACATCCATATAAATGACCAATAAATAAAAACTTTACTAAGAATGTGATGGAATTTTTAATCGATATGGAACCTTCAATAGGAGAAATTATATGAAAAATACAAAATTATAATCGTGAGATACTTCTTCATAGACATTTTTTTAAAAGATAAATTTTAGATATTTAGCATGATCAATAAAGGGTGTTAACATTATTATTGTGTCTAATTCATTACACTAGAATTGAAACAAGGTATGTAGCAGGTCGAGTTTTCAAATCCCCTCTTGGAAACATAGGTCTGTAATACTTTAACAACTCAATGCCTAGGAGGGAGCAATGAGTTGAATCCATTATATGGTTTCTGATTGTTATGAATACATCAAATATAATGGAGGTTATCTTGTTGTCACATATGGACATACCACATTCAATATGTAGATGTTATCAAAAAAATGCTTGGGACCTCTAGAGGCAAAACATAAGGATGATGATTGTGTTGTTATTATTGTGGATAATGTAGTCCCATACATGACATCATGTGTAAAAATAAAATTAAAAATGAAGTGAGGTATGTAGGATTAGAATATGCCCACAATATGCCTATAGATACTTTCAAACTAAAGATAATTCCATATTGGAACACAACTCATCAAGCATCTACATTACATTCCATGAGTAGTTATCATATCTAGAATCCTAACTAAGTCTTGATAGCGAAAGTGCATGGGCGAGAGGATATTTGGGCATCAAAGTGGCGTCCCCATGTAATGTAAATGTGAAAACATGTAAAATATTAACACAATGGTGAAAATTGGAGCTTAAAAAATACTAATCAGGTCATACCTAATATCCATGTGTGTGATTGTGGTTAGCCATAGTAATGGTGGCACATTGGTCAAATAATTAATGTGATTCAATAGCATATCCCAGTATGGTGCACCAATTTAACCATGATAAATCCCATGGACTTACAAATTAGGTATTCAATTGAGTGTGGGTGTTACTGATTGACACAAAAAGGAAAGAAACATGAATAAGTTGAAACCACAAGGAACATAAAACAATATAATCAAATCTAGACTAATAATCACTAATCTCATAAATACACTAGCATCGTAAAAATTAACTAATTTTATATCAAAATTAAATAACTACACCAATCATTATATTACTCAAAATATTTGAAATGTCTATTCTTTTACAATCAAATATATGTTGTTGTTATTGTTATTGTTGTTTCCACTGAATCAAAATCACCTCAAGATGTTATGGCTCATATATATAAATTAATTAATATAGAATACTCAAAATATAAAATGTGATAATGTTGTTAAAACATATAAAAGAGCTGAAAACATCCTTAAACAAGGCTTAAATATTATATTGTCGGTTAGCTTATGAACTCCATGGTATATTTACAAGCAAATTGATGCATTACTACATGGGATCGGGCTTAGTTTGGATGAAGTCCATAAGATTTGGGTGAGATCATGTGGATGCATTTGGTGTTTTATAGTGTGGCTAAGTAAATTATTTATATCACCTACCTTCAACTAAGTCCAAACATGATATTATGTCCCTAGGTCCCACAAGGAAGGACTTAATATCTTTAAAAATTATATGCGGGAACATTTTTTACACACCTGCACTTAATAGCCCACATGTTCCCTTTCAGGAATACATGGTATCTATCTTAGGCTCAAGCTATCAAACATTGGTAATGTTTTTTCATAACCCATAAATTCCAAATTGAAAATTATAGTTGCCTCGAAGGTGAAATTCGTGTAATTAATAAAATTGGTTCGGACTATTGAGATATTAATTATTTTTCCATGTACAATCATTTTGTTTGGTCGAAGAAATCTTCTAATTTTTTAAAATTTTAGCAATTTAAAAGTTGTATTAACAAATCAGGACGTATAATGTTGACACTCCATAACCCATCCCCGTGAGCTTCGTGGAAGCCCTTGGTGGTGACATGTTTCATCTATCCTAGTTTCATACGCTAATGGAATATCCGTATACCATAAATCATGAAAATTTATTTATAAGCTATAAATCTTGAGTCACCATGACTATGTCAGATTAGGGTGGTGTAAGGAAACATTAATCTTGAGAATACTTTGATGTTCATTAATGAATGACATGGCCTCCATAGATAACATTGAGACCATGATCCACTACACTTTATTTATCCATGGAATTTTTCATGGAAGTTTGAATATAAAATAATTTAATAATGAAGTTTTTATTATGAAAAAATAATAGTTGGATAATTTGTTAAATTATTTAATTTATGTTTGAAAATTGTAAAAATAAAGAACGTAAGGGTGGGTTAAATTATGTATGATGAAATTATTTATGAAATTATGTCTCAATAATTTAAGATAAATTAAATAAAAGGTTAACAATCATATTTTGATGCTTCCTTTAACACGTGTTTACTTAAGAGGCTTTTAATTTCTTATATAGTTGCATAGTAGTTGTCTTATCTAGACCATGTGGTTAATTTTCTCAATGTTAATAATTATTATGAAAAACATGAATAACAATGATTTCAATTAATTAAATGTTTATGTATTTAATTAAATGCACATGAAAACCAAAGTATTTGAGAATGGTGAAAAAAATACATTCACCCTGATCATCACTCAATTCATAACAACATTATAATAGTTTTTCTTTACTTTATCCGTAACTCTCAAAACGTTAAATTGTCAATTATAATCAAATCTAAAGAAATGTGTTTAATTAAAAAAAAAATGTCTATGCTAAATAGAATTTACTTCTTATGTCATTATGTAGTGGATATTTCAAGTTTGAGGAAAATACTAAATTCTATACTTGCCAGTGTTTTAAAATTTTTCTAAGAACCCATTTCAAGGCAAATTGTCAACCTATATGTTATGTAAAAACATATGAGAGTTTTCAACATACATGTTTAATGAATCCAAATAATGAGGGAACAATTTGGAATGATATTGAATAGTTTAATCATTAATTACTTGTAGAACACAATAGATTCTTATTTTCACACATGTTACATTTAAATTTTAATGTAAAATTTAGCTGTTTTGTTGTGTCAAATTAATATTGGATTGCTTTCTTCCAAGGTCATTTAAATTATTAATAGTTATACATAAGTTTTTTTTGGGTTTTTTTTTTTTTTTTCCCCCTTCTAAAAATTTGGTATTACAAAAAATACCACAAAATTATTACATCAAGGCTTTGCGGTTTAAATATTTCACATCGATTTAGATGATCTTAGATCATACATTTTGGGTACATAAAATCATCCATGATCTCTTGCTTATGAACATTGAGAGAGATATTTTAATGGTTTTCCATTCATCGAAATAATAAATGCACTCATCCAAGTTTCCTTTTTGACTATCATGTTTTTCTACTTAACCGAATAATATTTGTAAATAATTTTTTATCTTATTTTGATTTAATGTGCTTCCAAAATTGAATATAGACATTATAAAATTTTAAAGAAAACATAAAAAAATTATTTTTATTGTTTTTTAACAAAGAGTAATTGCCACAAATGACTCATATAATATCTTCCATCGCAAGAACTAAATATAAGCAATATATGTAATTTAATTTTTTATTTATTCTATATTATTTATATATTTTTTAAATCATCTTAGTCATTTATAGATTATAAAAATGACATTTTTGAAATCAGGGTCGAACACATTCTCTCCCCTTAAATTATAAAGAAATTTTATGTTGTCATATTAAACATGAAAGGGTAAAGAGGATTAGTATATGGTATTAAAAATTATTTGGATGGAAAATACACAATGTAATATTAGGCAAAAAAAAATCTTTAAAAATATGAAACCATTTTCACAATCCAAATTTAATTTAAATTGAATAGTGTAGTAACATAAACAAATCTAAAATGTATAAGAATTAAGAGTTACAATTTCTGGGATTGACAAATGATGTTCATAGAGAAATACCTAAATTATAACTTGTTGTGTAATTGGACTAATTGAAAATTATGGAAAATAAGTTTTATGTAATTTTTGAAGAGAATCCAAAAAAGGTGCATTGATGTGATCAAAGGGAATAATTGACCACTTTTGAAACTAGTTTGATACCATAAGAAAGCAAACTTCTAGGTAAGAAATATGTAAAAAATGTTTTATCCTAAAATATGCATTTTTATCTTCATGGACTATGAATAAACCATTTCTCTTATAATTTGATACCAGTTGACAACTTGAGAACTTGTTCAATACTGAATGTATAGTCTAAAATTGTTAGGTAGCAATGAAACCGATTAGATGTTGTTTGTTGGTCCTAAATTTTTGCAGATGTGTTTATCTCCTCATGTTTATCTAAAACCTCTATCAAATCTTAATTTGATGTGCAAAAATTCAATAATATATTTTACTTTCATATATACCTTAACTCTCAAAGATAAATTTAAAAATATAAAAAAATATGATGTTTTGTGGGTTTTCCTCATTCAATCCCTTGTCCTTGAAAGTGTTTTTGGTAATCATCACTCATGAAATCCAAAAATAATTCCAATATATAATATGAAGATCACTACCCAATATATGATATGCGAACAAGTATTCGATTTTATTTTCTCTTTTAGTAATCTTCATTTGGTATAAGTATGAAGTTGTATCTCTTCAATAGATTATGATGTGCTAAAAAATATTGTGTATGGATCCTTAGATGTGATATATTTGTATATACCAATTGATTGATTGACAAATGGGATTATGTATTTATAGACTTATTGAATTCAAATTAATAGCTTATTGGTGTGCAAGGACACATTATGGGAGTGATAAATCTAATATTTAAGCCATAATAAACCATACTAAAATTTAGGAAAATGTTAAAGGGACACAAAAATGACAAGACCACTACCGAACTAGATCAATACTAGTCAAGATTATTAAAAACTTAAAAATAAATAATGAAGGAATTTAGTAAAATTGGGATTTATTTCATGGAAAAATAATAGTTTTTTGAGGTTTTTGAGAGAAATATATTGAATGGAGAAATAATTTTGACCCTAAGAAAACTAAAAGTGACATTACAAGAGAAATAAAATTGAAACAAGAGATCGTATGGTGCCCAACATAAATGAAAATGTCCCTATAAGAGCCTAGTCTAAACCATTTATACTAATATATATGAAGATATAATAATAACAAACTAAATCCTATCTCTATACCAAAAGTATGTGTCTATATAATACCCCAATTTAATACACGTGTGTGCATATATGCATCAAATAAAAACTGAATAGTGTACAAGTTTTGAGGTCTCAGTAAAGAAGTTGTAGCCAAAACCTATAAGTTATTCTCAAATTTAATACTATTTAAGGTAATGAGATGAAAATAAAGATGAGGAAAGAGGTAAACTTTATAAACAATTATAGATCCTACAACATGTAAAATAAATAGTTCATGTCTCATTTTTATCTACATAAGATCCTTGATTAGCATTGAGGATTCATATGTAAATATTGAGAACTTATAAACATAATAGTAATATTTTCAAGTAGATCAATATCTATATAACTTAATATCTATGAAATTAATAAAACCAAGATGAGTAAAATAAAGAATAATAGTATATACACATGGTGTTATGTGAACCACTAAATCATCTATAAATAATATGAAGTTTTATCTAGTGTACATTTTTGCCATTGAATCTCATAAAGAAACATTTGGTGACCAACACATAGTATATGGGGAATAATATCTATAATGCATATTGATTACTATCTCCAAACATACAATGAATAATATCTATAGTGCATCTTGTTTACTGCCTCCAAACATATGGGGTAATATTTTCTAATGTGTCCCCCAATTTTTAGGTATGTGATGTAGCTTCATATTACTTATATACAAATAAATGGATCATGTGTACTTGTTTTATATATTTTTTAATTAAGTTCAACCCTAATAGTATAAAACTATTAAAAAATAATATTAATTAAAATGTATAATAATTAAAAAAATATGAGTGTAACTATCTAAATATGAATATGGTAACTTTATATTTATAAATAAACACTAAAGGGATTGAGTGTTTAACTTATTTCATATTTTTATAGATTCGTGGTAGGATAGGTTGTTTATAGTGGGTTGGAATGGGCATGTGAATTCATAGATATGGAAACAAAGTGTTTTCATGAGCTTGAATGATTTAATGCTTCTTAGATGCCTATGTAGTTTAAAATTTTCATTTGAGGTGTATTATCATCATATGTGTTATGTTGATATGTTAAAATTATAACTATTTTTATTAAATCTTATAGGGGTTCCTATGCATGAAAATGGCTAATGCAAAAATGTCTATATTATCATTTTCATTGCTTCAAAAATAGTTTTGCACTATATGACCAATGTAAAGTAAGTATAATGGGTGAAATAGAGGTATTTATATAAGCTTATCCATTCTGTATACATAAATGTTTCTTACGTACCCAATACACCAAATAAGGAAGCCAAATAGAAGTTAGTTATCCCACCTCACTCAATGTGTCAGACCTTATTTTATACAAGCATAAATAAAAGTCATATATATGGATTTCAAAAGTCAAAAACCTATAAGTTTACTTTCAATGGTATTCATACTTAGATTAGGGATTTTTCCATTGAGTGATTTAATATTTTATAGATTTAGGTAGGTTCTTCTCAATGTATAATGTATTTTCCATTAATAGATAGGTAAGTGCTAGATATGAATAAGATTAATCTTGATATGTTTATGTATCCTATGCCTTGGGTAATTACCTTCAAATTAGAATGTAAAACATACAAGATGAACCATGTGTGGGATTTCAATTTAATAAAATATTTTTTATTGGGCACACAATTGTCTAAACCAAGTGGATAGGTCTGTGGTGAGGAAAAAATTGAAATAAGGGCATAAATGTGTATAAATCAAGAATAATTATTTGAGATTAGGGGATCATATGAGAATGATATTAATTTATTCAGGTAAATATTTAAGATATTATTTGTATTAGTAATGGAAATTCACAAATTTTACGCCCATAAATGAGTGGGATAAGGATTAATATGAACTAAAGTCATTTATGTAGGCATAAGTCAAGTATAACAATGTTTAGTCAAATTACACATTACCAATTGGTTATTACAAACTATGAGTGTCTATATTTCCCCTATTTTATTATAGTAATGGAATTGATAGATTATAAGGTTATAAATTTATACCTAAAGATAATCATGTGGTACGTGTGTTGAATTATATACTATGTTTTTTTACCTTGCACCATGGAAACCTAAAATGAAACAAGTAGAAATCAATTTTTTATTATGATTTAAAAGTTGAAAGCAACAACATTGGATATGTGTGTAATGAAATGTTAAATAAAAAATGCACTTCTATGCATGTGAACAAAATTTATCTTTAGTAGACTTGTCGTTTAGAGATAATAGAGAATGGGGTGATCATGTCCCTTGGAGATGACAATCTTAAAAAATGGGTTGAGTTTAATATGACCCAAACCTCATTTAAAATGGATAAGAGCATATAATTTAGGTCATACTTATATTTACTTCACACAACTCATTATACTTGAGTAATGGAATCCACTATGGGTTCGAATAAATTTTAGAAATGTATTAGAATATACCTAATGTTTATGAATCATACACTTAAAATATATTAAATATGATTCAATCTAAATAATATCTAACTATATATATTATATAATGTGTCACATATGCTCTGCATATGTTTCCAATCTAGTAATGTACATGATTTAAGAAAAAAATATCATTATATCTATGAAAGAGTGAATGTATGCCTTTCATATGCCCCCAATATGACAACCTATGTAATTTAAATCATGTAATATGTGAAAATAATCTCATAGAATCTCTGAAACAATGCTTTGAATCCAAAGAACAATCTTGCATATGCTACCAATATATTCAAAACTTATCATAATTTTAAGAAAAAATGTAATAATATATGTAAACATGTGAATTTTTGTAGTAATATATGCCTAAAATATAAAATTCTTATGAATGTGAATTCTTGATCTCTAGGACAAGATACTATGCATGCCCATCTATTGAGGAGAGCAATTTAACTTGAAAATTACTCATCTAAGAAAAGGATTTATATGCATCATGTTATATAAAAATATATGAACAACATAAATCATGCACTGACTTATGGAGAATATGTCATAATGGTAATAATAGATCATCTGAGCATGTAAACGTATATCCTAAGGCATATGAGTTACATGTAAAGATAGATAAATTAATTAAAAATATATAAAAAATGAAACATAGAAATGAACACCTATAAACTGAGTAATAATTAATAAAAAGGTGCATTAAATGTTTCATAGCACTGAAAGAAAGAATAAAAGTATGTGATATAGATCATGGCATCAACAAGCTTAACAATCAATCCTTTATTTATCCACATATAAAAAAAATGTCACACATAGTGTCATGTCCATAATGTAGATAATAAATCACACATAATAACATTAAATGTCACAAAAGGAAAAATCCACAAACAATGGACAATCAAACACGACACAGAATAATAGTCACAAAATAGAAAATAAAATGCCATAAAATCAAGTCACATAGAATGGAAAATCATATTCCTCACAAAATCAAAGATGTACATAATGTAATGAAAAATCAATCATCATGTGAGGTAAAAAAACAATAACATCAATGATGCATCAAACAACAAGGATAATATACACTATCAATGTATGTCTGCATCACATATATAAAAATAGAATATCTAGTGAAATAGAAATCTAAATGGTATAAATCAGAACAAGTCATCTATAATAAGTGTAAAGTAGCTTGATATGATCAATGAAATTATAAATATATAACCTATGTTAATTAGGAATATTCCCCCACTAAGAATATGCCCCTAGTGTAACAATGTATCCCTTGGTATAGGAATGTCCCACATCTAGGAATCCATGCCAAAAAGTACTTTTATTTATTTAACCTCACTCATGTATACTATGAAATGAATGTGCATAAAAAATGTAAATATAAAGTACTATATATGATAAATCATAAAGTAATAATGTAATCAAATAATACACATGTTCATACGCAATTCCTAGTTTTGACTTTTAGAATATTTTATTTTATTTTATTTATTATTAAAATTTTAGAGTGTTATTTAGTTTTAACAAATGATCCATTCAATGGGATGATCATATATAGGTTATATGTTCAATGTTACCCATCATGATTTTATAGTAAGATGTGTATCTATATCAAAATCTAAAAAACAATATTGTTCTATGACATATCCATCATGGTCACCATAAACCATATGATCTTGTGTATTAATTCTAAATATATTAATCATATAATTGTGTTGAATATGTTTCATAGTAATATCATGTGATTTTTTCGGTAAGTATAAAATATAGAAGTATGTAACACTACTCTAGGACATGATCGAATAAGTAATGCGTCATATGAGTCTTGAATAAAAATTTAATTTAATTGGCACTGACTTAATTGTCAATGAATGAAATCCATTATCTTCCTTTTAATTGTGTAAGTAGTATGAGTCTTAGTAGATTGAAAAATTAAATATCATGGTGGTGAGATGGAGGAGAAATAATCTTCTATTAAATATGGTATTCATATAATTATTGGAACTATTACCACCCTATTTTAATTCATATGTTTCATACATATGTGTACTATATATGGTAATGCATATATATTACATATCTAAGGACATCATAACATTATTTCAAATTCCACTATACTCAATATAATTACAAATACAATAGAAACTATAGTAGATCCCACTTTGAGTGGTAGTACAATCCTCCCAATAGGGTGTTTTTTATGTCCATAAAATCCTTTAATGGTGTTAGTTGTATCCATAAAATGTGTTTATTTATATCCAAGAGTACTAAGGAGTGTCATGTTGCTATCACTCAAACCATTATCTACCATAACATTGTGTATAAGCTTAAAATATACGTATGTGCCTGCAAATAGTGCCTTATTCGATTATTAGCCATTAATAATCCTATTCTAATCAAATTTGATAGTAGGTATATGTATTTTTACAGACTATAGTGTGAAAAAAATACCTATATACACTCAATTCCCACCACTCTCATGTCCAAATTATACATAGAATGATTTCTAGCAATAGTGGACAAATCACTTAAACATCCAAATTGTTCTCCACACTTGGAATGAATCTTTTGAAACATATTGGAGAATCCCTAATTAGGGTAATACACTATATGTAAATATCAACTTCATTTAATTCATCTTAAGTCAAACTATGATTGGGTAAGAAACATTTTGGGATCATTTACGTCAATTTCAAAGTCATACCACTTTTCATTAATTTAATTAAACTCATTTAATTATCCTAATCTTATTGAAATAATAAAATACATATATTTTGTAATTTCCTATTTTATAAATAAAATAATTAGAATTATGGCTCAAATCTCATGACAAGTGATCAATTCAATCATGACATCATGATAAACATTAGGAATGATGATGTCATCAAGAAAGTTGTCAAGTACTTGCAAAATATCTAGAAAATATCTAAATTTGGAAAGCCATGCCTAATTAAAATAAAATTTTATTTGCATTTTGTGTATTAAATATTACCAAGGCTCAAGCACTCATCTTGAATTGCATCTAACAAGTAGAATCAATTCAACAAATCTATAAATACCAAGGACACCATGGATAACTAACAAGCTTTTTAGAGAACAGATATAATGCATAATTTATTATAAAGCTTCAGTCATTTTTTCCATTTTCATTCATATATAAATACAAATAGTGAATGAGGGGATGTTGGAGGCATTTAGCCAACCACATTTCCATAGATATTGAGCTCCATATATGGGTACAAACACATTTTTTGACCATCCTTGAAGTTAAGTCACATAAAGAAGATATAATCATTTTTTATGTTTCTTATTAATTTTTGAACATCATTGACCTGTCCAATTGAGGGATTATGATTAATATGTTAGTTTTGTTAATTTGTTTATATTTTGATAATAATAAAGCGACTAAACTATTTTGTAAACTTATTCTACATTATAGCAAGCCCTATGGGACCTCACACCCCATAAGTACCTTTGAGACCTCCTAAATTTTTATAATGATGAAATTGAACCATGTTTTGGCCTTGATTTATTTCATTTTATTATTATTATTATTATTATTATTATTATTATTATTATTATTATTATTATTATTATTATTATTATTATTATTATTATTATTATTATTATTATTATTATTATTATTATTATTATTATTATTATTATTATTCAATTTTTATATCCATTGAATATCAGTGAGATCAACCTATGGATCAATTGAAATTAGGTCCATTTGGATCCAAATAATGTTTGGAATCAATTTTTCACATTGGGTTGATTTTGACCCCATATCAAATACCAAAATAATAAAATCCAAATCTAATTCATATTGAACCATATACCAAGCCATTCTAAGCCAAATCTAGTTCATCTTGAACTATGTACCAATCCAATGAAATCTAAATTTGGTTCATCTTAAACCATGTACTGAGTCAATTCCATGCCATATCAGATTCATTTTAAAGTATGTACCAAGATAATTCCACATCATATCAGGTTCATATTTAACCATGTGCTTAGCCAATTCCATGCCATATCATGTTCACTTTAAACCATGTACCAAACTACCTCAAGCTAAATCTAGATTGTCTTGAACCACGTACCAAACCAATAATTTGATAATCTAAGTCTATGTTATATTAATTTCATATTGAAATGTATACCATATAAATTTTGTACCAAGCCAATTTAATCTATGTCATGTTCATCTTGAACCATGTCCTAAACAATTCCATTTCTGATCTACTTAGGTTTATATTGAACCACATTCTGATCCAATCATGTTCATCTTGAACCACATTCTAAGTCTACATCTAGATCAGGTATACTTTGACAAAATCCAATTATTATGATTCCATCACTTACCAGTTAAAACCATTTATTATTTTTCCATTCAATCTCCCACACCTATCACATTGCATTGAGAAATTCATATCATCCATCCTTTTTTTCATGTGAATCATTTCAAGTCATTTCATCTATTTTGGGGCTAATCTAAGCTAAGACAATTATTTTGGATCAATACTACCCTTTTTGGGATTTTTCTCTAGATGAACACTACCTTTTTAAGGGCCAATCCAAGACAAACCAATTGCATTAGATCAATACTTCCATAGTTGGGCTATTTATCTAGACCAATACCACCTTTTTTAGGGAAAGCCAATCTAGGCCAATTACATCAGATCAATACCACCATATTTAGGCCAATTCTATTAGAGACTAGGAGAACCCTCCTTGGCCTATTTATTCAAACCAAATTCACCCATTTTGGGTCATTTTTTAGGACCAAGACTTCCCTCTTTGGGCCAATTCTATCAAAACCAAGAGCACCCTCTTTAGGTCAATACCATTCTAGATCGATCCCGTTGCATGTATCCTTGATTTGGGGAATAATTTATTCCATATTTTTCCATGGAATTTGAAACTAATTGTGATGACACACTATTCGAACATTACAATTATGTCATCATTTTGTGTCTCATAGTGTAATGAGCCAAACTACCACTTAACTTTACTCTAGACTGATTGCATACCTTTGTTCAAATAGAGGAATTTTGTATGTTGTTGAGGAAACTTGTAGACCCAAACCAACATAATCACATCATTAATTCTTAAGTACAATAAAATGGTTAGTAATTTTCTAATCATCTCTTAGTTACTTTAAAGACCTCTCTAGTTGCTACTTTATTTGACAATTTCCTTTCTACTTGTCTAGTAACCAATTTGGTCATAGAGCCTCAGCAAATCCAATCATTTCCCCTCCAAGGGAAATTATATATTAAATACCCAAGTGTGTCCAATTATGATAACTACTTGATAAATATATGGTATCATCCCCTTCTCAAGCACAATCAAATACTTCCACTTCTAAAACAAGATTAGGATAATCAACCATTCCTCAACATTTTTGTAAAATTACCTATCTTTGGTAAAACATGAACCCTTGATGGTCCACCTGTATTTGATGAAGGAACTTTATTTGACATAGGACCCATAATTTATGAGACTAATTTTGAATAACCAATGATTATTTAAATATAACCCAATATTCTTCCATTGCCAAATATTCCCATTTTAGAATACCCCTTTATCCTAAAACATTTAATTCCAAATAAAAGGTGAAAAAGTTAATTATGAAAAATTAAATTAAATAGTAAATTTATGTAGACATATTTACATCAAAAATATTTTCCCCTTTAGATCCAACATTTGTATCAACATCAACCTGTACATCATGTTTTATTTCAAAACCAATATCAATATTAGGTTCCATTTTTGAACCAATATCAGATTTAGCATTAGAAGTAGATCAATGTCAGTCTCAACATTGGATTCAGATCCCCTTTATTTATAATCATATTAAGAATAGTAATACATTAGTGGATTTCTCAACATTTTGTATATACTCCTATCAAATTCACTTAATTCTATATCAACATTAGATTCAACATAAATTAGTATTTTGACACAAGTTATCCTTTTATTCTCTATGAGGTTTGTGATTTCTTTTACCCTTCCATTGGTATTACCATTATACATCCCTTTTAATGAAACTGAAAACTATCAAGATAATAAAATTACCAATAGGCCAAGATATGAAATAATAACTCATAATTGATTCATATCAATTTTCATTGAATCAATTACAAACCAAACCATTATTAAATAATCCTAAACTTATAAATATAGTTGACATGCAAAAATTCAAATAAAAAACTAAAATCTAAAAAAACATCTATTTTTAGCACCTGTTATTTTTAGTATGTTTTGCATGTAAGCACACATAGATCTAAAAATATCTAAAAATAGTCTAAACACAAAAACTAGCCTATTGGATGAATTTAAACTGAAGTTCATGTTTGGTCATAAAAATATACAATTTTTAAAAATAGAAAAATCTTGAAAAAATCAATAAACTACAATTTTGGACCCCTAGATGGTCACATTTGGCATCTAAAAATATCAAAAACACCTCTAAGTGGAAAGAAAAACTTAGGAAAGAAATGAGGATTTTGAGATGGTCATTTTGGCATGTGGAAGAGCTCAAACATAGTTACAAGTCAAAATTTATGGGCTCCAAAACTTGGTCTATTTTTTCTGCATCACCTTTACCATTAACCAGTCTAGACATTATATTGATCACTGCCCACAAAAGTTGAATGGGACCAATCACAAATTTTTGAAATTATTCCATGGATACATCTCATTATAAATTTTTTTATGGATCTATGAAAGCACTAAGGCATAATAAAAATATCCTATTTAGTCCTTGTTTGAGGTGTTAGGGGATACTCAATGTCTAAACTCAACATCTTCTAGAAAAACATTATTTGAGGTGTTATATGATAATCAAAATAAAAAATCATAATATTTTAGTGAAACCTTGCTCAATAAACTAAGGGAAAATCAAAATTAATTATAAACATCCTTTAATGAAACGTTATTCAAGGTGTTGTTGGACAATCCAAATGAGAATAGTCAAGAAAACTATGTTGGTGACAACCTCTTTGAAGCATCAATAGTTGAGCCAATTAGTTCCTCATTTCTTGATGAATACATTATTGATGTCAATATCAACCCCACAACAACCAAAATTTAGTCAAATATGGAATAAACAACAATGTGTGTGACTGGAAATACCAATATTTATCTGTCCTTAAAACCATTATACATTTTATTGTGATCATATTATTCATTCAACTTCTATAGTACACCACAAAATCAAACAATTTATACTATGCCTACCCTTCCTTAACCTTCATAGCAATATTATTTTTTAAAGAGTTTATCAAAACAAAAAATTTATAGGTTTGGAGGAAGCATAATCGACATCCAAGAAAGACCACAATAGTGACAATATAGTTCACATCAATAATAGGATCTAGAAGAGATACTATTCAGGATAGGTATTAGTTAGACATCAAAGGGTCAACATTATGCATATCATATTCCTTAACTAGGTTGAGATGATAAAAAAATCAATTAAGAAATAAATACAATCAAAATATAAATAGAAACAATTCGTCTAATAGTTAAAACCATGCTTATGGCACATTAGACAAGTACCATGATGAAAACTAGATTTATTATGTCATGCATAGATAATTTTTATTTTCAAGTACCTTGACACTTAGGGACATATCTATCTACATTATATACCATTTAGTTCAATCCATCATGGCCATTAAACACACACACACACACACACACACACACACACACACACACACACACACACACACACACACACACACACACACACACACACACACACACACACACACACACACACACACATACACATATATATATACACATATATATACACACACACACATATATATATACACATATATATATACACACACACACATATATATACAAATATATATATACATATACATATATATATATATACATATATATATATATACATATATATATATATATATATATATATATATATATATATATATATATGCATGTATGTATGTATATATATACATGCATACATGCATACATACATGCATATATATATATATATATATATATATATATATATATATATATATATATATATATATATATATATATGTATATATATATATATGCATATATATATATATATATGCATATATAAATATATATATATATATATATGTGCATATATATGTATATGTATATATATGTATATATGTATATATATATGTGTGTGTGTGTATATGTGTATATATATATGTGTATATATATATGTATATACATTTGTATATATATATATATATATATATATATATATATATATATATATATATATATACAAATGTATATACATATATATATATACACCTATATATACACATATATATACATATATATACACATAAAGTACAAATACTCCTACCTAATAAGTTTTATTGTCAATACATTTGAGGATCATATGCTAAAATAAAATATAACCTTATTCTCAATTTCCTCTAGAAATTCATCTAAAAGTTCCTAACAAATATTGTATCTCTATCAAATATTGGGCTCCATGGAGACCTATGTAGTCTTACTACTTCTTTGAATCATAATTTTGTAACATATGGTACATCACTTTTATTTATAAATTATATGAAGTGTTCCATATTGGAGAAAATATCAATAAAAACTAAGATTAAGTTAGTATCCCTTTGATTTATTGGTATCAAATGAATGAATTATATGATTATCTCTTTCCATGGCCCCTCCAAAAATACATAAAGGATAATAAAAACTTGAATTTGATACTCTCCTTTTGTAATTTTTAAAATTATACATCCTTTCACAAAATTACCTACATATAAAATATTCTCTAACAAATATTGACTTTTATTCAATTGTGTCAATGCTATATCGACATTGATATGACTTGATAGGCCTCAACTATGTTTTTATGTCAATAAGTTCTCCCTTAATGAACCTTGAGGTATACACAACTGATGTCCTTTGAACCAAAAACCATTCCAAAATATATATTCTAGACATGGAGTTATATCCATTCTATTTGGATTTATGTGTACTTCCCATGCATCTCAGAAACCACAATCCTCTTTATACAATTCATTCATTGAGATAAATCAACTGACTTTGAGTATCATTTGATTTATTACAACAACTCTCCTACACAGGACATCTACAACCTTAAATTACTTACTACTTATTTTCTTAAAAAATGATGGATAAATTTTAATAAATTCAATGCACTTCGTTTGATTTTGAATTAGCTTACCTTAATAGTTATGAAGTAAAATGCTTGATTATTTGTTTAAAACATGAAATTTTTGAGAACTAAGTAATACCTCCAGTTCTAGACAAATTTTATAATAGATTAAAATTATTGGTCATAAATGTAATACATTTTATCTGGTTATGTTAACTTCTTACTAATGTAAGAAACATGCTTAGCAAGTCTTGACTCAAAACCACTTCTATATCTGTCTATTAGCATCATAATCAATGTGAAATACCTTGTTTAAATCTTGAAATGATAATATTGGTTGGTTTTTACACTTTTATCTAAAATATGAAAAATCCTCTATGTTGTTGTAGTCCACTCAAACTTATTATAGGGTGTCATGGTTATTATAGAATCATGATATCACTATATGGGACTATTATCTATATTTTATGCAAATTAGTACGTACAAGTAGAAATTATTGTATTTTTATTGCATATGGATGTATGGCATGTTTTTTTACTGATGCCATCAAAATTTAATAGTGATTCAGTTTATGATGGAAGAGCTAACATAATGTATATTAAGAAAGTTTCAAAAATCTATAGTCAATTTTCTTTGAAGGATAAAGAAAAAAACCATGTGCATAGGAGCTATCTTATCATGTGTAACAACAATAATGTTTA
Source organism: Torreya grandis (assembly GCA_037957365.1). Taxonomy (NCBI): domain Eukaryota; kingdom Viridiplantae; phylum Streptophyta; class Pinopsida; order Cupressales; family Taxaceae; genus Torreya; species Torreya grandis. The sequence continues at coordinate 258,292 of JARHVA010005930.1, forward strand.
GTTAGAAGAGGATAAAAAAGTGTAAAAAAAATTAATCATGCATGAGGATTGAAAATATGCAAAAGAAAATGTGGTGAGTAAGGAGGTGGATCTTGATTATCAAGGTTTGACAATAGTATATGATCAAAAAAAATAAATAAAATATCATATTTTAATCAAAATAAAACAAGGGAGATTGAATGGTTGTTTATTTCAATTGATAATAAAATGGAGAGGTTGATGTTCTTCTTACCATAGACATATATAGAAAAGGATTATGTTTTAAATGATGAAATTAATGAAACTTTAAACATAGGTGGAGATGTTTGGTCCATAGTTAGTAAGGGGTAGAATAGGAATAGTTTAGGGGACATTTTGTGGAGAAGAATGATCTTTTGTATAGTAAGTTGGTGAAAAAAATGGAATCACCTAACATGGTGAAAGAGCACGCTGTGAAATTACTCTTCAAGTCAAAAGGATGGTTCTACCATCTTGTCCTATTTTTTTATCACTATGCTCACAAAACTCTTACTTAGGGTGTATGATTTAGAAGTGTTCAAGTGATCAAGTAGTATTACATCAACCAAAATTATCTATGTAGTGTGTTCATGTAAAAATATGCCCAATTGGTAGTGTAACATCAATGATGTAAATGTAAGATGATCCCTAAGGATCCATGGAGATCAATGGCACTTTAGCATGTTCCTATAATAATGGAAGGATAATTACAATCACTAAGGAAATAAGTTATTTGTATTGTTATGAAATTTAACTCAAACAGAATTTTACATTAACTGGTGTTTTTAAAACCATTGGGGTAATTATGAAAATGATGTGGTAGTTATATAATCTATGGCTTGCATTAACATACAATATCTCTTATGGAAGTTGAACAAGTTGTGCAGAACACTAGAAACATTTGATTGCTCATTCTAATTTTTTTTAAAGATCAAAGGAGTTTTAAAGACTCACCTCATGAAAAAAAAGTCAAGGAAATATTTATAAGAAATATGCTAGAGTGAGAGAATACTTAAGAGAGTGTGATTTTTTATTTAGAAAGCACAAATGACGAGAGAGTTGAACCCAAACTATTGAGAGGTTATTGAATTTTTTTATTCTTCTTATATTTTAATCAGAGGAAAGAATGAGTGAATGTATATTATAAATATTTGTTAATTATTCATAAAAATTAAATAAAGTAGTCATCTATTTTTAAGTCTCATATTAATCTATGTGAATGTCTATTGTTGAGTGTGTGAGGTTAATGATTACACAGACAAGGTTGTCATTTACTTTTCCCCGTATATTTGATTCTATAAAAAATGATTGAATATCATACATAGTAAGCATCAAAACAATTAAACATTACTCAACTAGAAGAATTTAACATTAGTAAACTATAAAGTATACTCTATAGATAAATAAAATAAAAATTCACTAAACCATCAAAATATATATTGATGACATAAGTCTATTTTTACATCAAAAGTAAATCTTCACTAGTGAAAAGAGTGAATAAATGTGTATTCTCGATCTCTATTAATTCTTCCTAAAATATTAAATAAAATAGTTGTCTTTGTTCTTTAATCTCATGTTAATCTATGTGAAAATTTACTATTAAATATAAAATTAATGATTACATATAAAAAGTTGTCACTCACTTAACTCCATATCTTTAATTATATAAAAATAATTATTGAATGTCATAAATAAGTACTCAAAGTTGTCATTTACTTAACCCCCCATATCCTTGATTACATTTGAACGTATTACAAAGTAAGTATCAAAACAATTGAACATTACTCAACAAGAAGAATTTGTCATTATTAGTCTATAATGTGTACTCCGTAGGTAAATGAGATACAAATTCAATAAGCCATTAACATATGTAATTGCGACATAAGTCTTTTTTTACATCAAATACCGAAAGATACATCATTTCTCATATACCGTCACTAATTTTTAGTTTTATCATTGAATATAATTTAATACATACAATAAGCTTTCTTCCAACTCGTGTTTTACATGAGTAGGACCGTCTCCGCAACTTTGGAAAGAAAAGCAGATAATAAAGAATCCATATGAACTCAGAACATGCTTGACGATGATTCAGTGGAGGGCGTTGTCTGCAGTAATGCGTCCACAGGGAAGGGCTGAGGAGGAATGGCGATGACAACACTTCCTTCCAACATCTGAATTACCCTCTTCATGGAAGGCCGTTCAGAGGCGTTGTATTGAATGCACCACAGTCCCAACAAACTGAGCTTTTTGGCTATATTTTCATCTTCATTTGCTATATTTCCTTCTCTCAGCCGTCCAAAGTCACCCATTTCAACCTGTTTGAATGCCCATTCAGGGAAATAAAATTTGCTGGATCTGGCTGTTTGCATGTCAAAGTTCTTCCTTCCTCCCACCATCTCCATCACCAACATACCATAACTGTACACGTCAGATTTGTCACTCACAGGTCCGTAGTTTCGAGACCACACCTCTGGAGCCACATAGCCAGGCATTCCTCTGGCCCCTGTCAGGGAAACATGGCTTTCTTCTCTATCTATTAGTTTTGCCAGACCAAAATCTGCAACCTTTGCCGAGAAACTGGCATCGAGGAGTACATTATGGGGCTTGATGTCACAATGCAAGATGCGGCTTGTACATTCATCATGTAGATACGCAATTCCACGGGCTGTACCTATTGCTATGGAATACAACTGTTTCCAATTCAATACGTTCGGATTGTTTCCATGGATATATTTCTCAAGAGAACCATTGATCATGTACTCATAAATCAAGGCTCTTTTACACCCTTCGAAACAGTATCCCAGAAGTTTGACGAGATGCAAGTGGTGGATACTTCCGATGGTAGCCACTTCATTCATAAACTGATTTTGACTGTTCTGATTTGCCAAGAATTTTAATGGCTACCATGCACCCATTGGGAAGCTGTCCTTTGAAAACCGTACCGAAACCTCCTTGGCCAAGTCTCTCTACAAAATTGTTGGTGTATCGTTTAATCTGACGGTAAGAGTATCTGACGGGAATTCCTCCCTGTAAAAAGTTCTCGATGGAAGCGCGTCTGGAGTCAAGGGGATCCATATAGCCTCTGATGTCCCGCTCCTCCTCTCTCTGCTTCCTTTTCTTTTCATTTATTTTGATAGTAATGATTATGGATGTGGTGGTGATGATGATAGATAGACCAACACCTATTGCTGCAATGAAATCCATACACAGCTCTTCAGTTGTGGTCTACGAGTAAGATCGTAGTTAGGGAATAAAACAGCAATTCATATTGACCATCTGAAATTCAAGATAAAAATTATTAAAAAACTTTTTAAATACAATTATTCTGACGAAAAATTGGAGATTCCAAGATTATCTACCAGCTATATATCTGGGTGTTTTCAACAATTTGTTAAGCGATTTTCCTGCAACCAATAAGAAGAGAATATTTAAGTAAACCCTACAAGTAAAATTAGCTTTTGTTTTCTTTGTCTTTGTTTTCGCTTGCTATAATGGTATACTTCTGAAAAATAAATCTTTGTACTTACCATCCAAGCAGCTGTATTTGCGGGGGCCGTCTGCACAGATGCAGGCTGCCAACTTAGACGTGGAGAATGGGGTATAACATCTGCCCCCCGAGGCTTCACAGGAATGGCACTCATTGTTGATATTCCATTTGATTTCAAATCCCGTCTGCATGGGCTGCAGCAGACTCTTTTCATCACTGATGTTGTAGTTATTGTCAGCCGGAATGACAAAGCTGTATTTGCTACAAATAGCATCTGATACGGACGATGAAGAAGGGAGGAAGAAACAAGTATCGTTTTTGCTTCTGCATTCCAAACAGGGGACGGGCTTGGCATGTTTGGTCCAGTATGGAAGTTCTGTTTGACAGGTTACCATGGTTCCCCATGTGTACTTATCAGAAAGATAAAAATTACTATAGTAGTTAAGTTGTGCTTGTGATGGGGGAGTGGTAGAGCAATAATCCAAAGGGGTAACAAGGGCAATTCGAATGGTTTGAGTCGAGTAAGATGATTGTGTGATACCTCCCAATACCCTGTACTTATATTCACGATTGAACCCTGCGAGGTCAATATAATGCAGCAAAGTGTTGTGATTGTTGGGGCAGTCAATATATGCAATATCGTTGCACGCATCTGTATCTCCATTACTCCAAGATTCAAAAGGATATTTGATGGTAGAGTTGTTACAGGCAGAAGGAGAACAAGCTTTAAATGAAGGATACGAATCTGAATAGGAGATTTTGATGAAAAATTCAACAATGAATAGAACGGGGAAGAAGAGATCACAAAGACCCATGATTTTCAAACAAAATGCGAAAAAACTAAAAGAATTGCGCCAAGCCTTGATGAGTGAAGATCTCCTTGACTGGCCTTTGTAAAAGATGACCAAAGCACCAACCGAAGAAAGAGATTATCTTTTGGTAAAGCAATTCAATGTCTGAACGTGATAAGTCGGTGTATGGACCAGAGGGCTCGTGACGTACAAGATTCACTAAGAAATAAATAATTAATGAGATTGACAGGACCATTTGGTGCTTTGGTAAAGTTTTCCATAGATGTGGGGCCTAAATTAATTTTTTTTCCAATGGAAGTCTAAAAGCTGAAGACCAAACTTTAACATGGCCCGTAAGAAAACAAAATGCGAATCGACGACTAAAATAAAAATAATAATAAAATAGTTTAATTCCTTTTTGAAACGATTACTGTGAAAAGTAATTTTTAGGATCGCTGATGTGACCTGATATTTGTTGGTAGTGTAAATTATTTCAATAATATGAAAAATATATAATAGAATAAAACATTTTTTTGAATGTTTTTTATTAATTAAAGAATGGAAATGTTAGTATTTAAAGACATAATAAAATAGAGAAAAAATATTTTTTTGACTCTAACTAAATACAAATTTGAATTAAAACAACATATACATAGTGTATAGTTAAATGTTGAAGCATTTTGTAATGAAAAACTATTTTGGAAGAAATTGAGTATGTAGATTTGTAATATAGTGTTATAATATTTTTTACTATAGTGACAAATTTTATTGAATGAATGCTATATTAGATGGTATGGTATTTCATTGAGAAGCATCTATGAAAAAGGCGGTCATTTGTATCACCTTGAATGGAATGTTGGTTTCACTTGTGAATTGTGTGGTATTTTTGCAAGCTCATGGATGCATTATTATATGTCCTCAATAGAGTTTGGATCATGTCTACAAGTTTTGGGTTACACCACATGGGTGCATCGCTTTATAATGTGATGTGATCACTAATAAAACTTATTTAGACTCTAGAGATCTGAATTCTTACTTCATGTGCACTAGTTGTGATAGGTTAGAGGAAGCTAATAATATCTAAACTTACTAGAATTTTAAAAGAACACTTTGTATTAATAAATTGAGGCACATAAAGTTGACACGGTATGGCCCATCCTTGTAAGTTGTGTGGAAGGATGTGATGGTGACACATGCCATCTATCCTAGTGTTACATCATAATAGACTCCCCCTACTTAACCTTAACCAAGTTTGCCTCTACGAGGTCCCTTGACATGTGAAAATATACAATTTTCCATAAAGCGTGAAAATACATGAATAAACCAAAAGGCTTAAATCATTATGGCTAAGTCATCCTAGAGTGGTGTGGGGCCATGTAAACTTTGTGAAGATTTTGGTGTAAATTGAATAGAGTGGCCTTCATTGATAATGTTGAGACCTTTACCCACTAAAATTTATTAATATGTATAAGCTTGCATGAAAGTTTAAATATAAAGACACTTATTTTAAATGATGAATCAATGAAGCCTTCATTGTGCAAAAAAAAAAAATATTTTGAAATTTTTAAATTATTTAATCCAAATTTGAAATCAGTAAAAATGATCACATAATGGTCGGATCAATAATCCAAAATGAAGCTACCCATACAATTATGTCTGTTGGGCCCAAAGGAAAGGACTTAACTATGGCCTTATGTGAATGTTTTAGCTTTTAAGATCTAGTTTAATCTTTGAACTAGTCTGCACTTTGTAAAATATTTGAAGTATAAAACATTAATAGGAACATTAGGACTTAGGCTTTATATGAATAGGGTCATAAACTTAGTAAATGTAAATGGGACCTTAGACCTATGATATAGTAAATTAAACTATGAACATTACACCTAGGCTAATATAAAAGTAGATGTGGCCACAAATTTTTAAAATGTGAACTATAAGTTTAAAAAATTAATCGAAGTGGCCATGAGGGAGTTTAACCCTAAGTGTAAATATTTTTTTATTATTTTTGTGGCCTAACTAAACTAAATCAAAACCTTGTCTATGTAATGACATTTAGGAATCCCTTTGGGATGTATGCACCCATTGAAGTTTAGATAATGGCGTAACTAATTTGAAATCTACGATGCATTTGGCCACTTTTATATGAAATGATTACTCTACATGCAGGGGTTACACATGGGTATGAAGGCCCTATTAGTAGTAAAAAATGATTGGTGGTCATGTTTATTGTCTCAAGTGTAACACATTTCACTTTCAAACTTTGTGGTTTTTTTACAATATCATGAAGTGAGCTAATATATGTGCTCAATTGAGCTTAGTTTTGATCAGGGTGAAGCCACATGGATGGATTAGATATTTTATAGTGTGTTCATAGATATTTTATAGCCTGTTCGTGTGTGTGTGTGTGTGTGTGTGTGTGTGTGTGTGTGTGTGTGTGTGTGTGTGTGTGTGGGTGTGTGTGTGTGTGTGATGTATATGTATTTGTGTGTATATATGTATATGTATATGTATATGTGTGTGTGTATATATATATATATATATATATATATATATATATATATATATATATATATATATATATATATATATATATATATATATATATATATATATATATATATATATATATATATATATATATATATATATATATATAAAAGTTATAATACGATAAAATGCAAGTATAGTCTTTTTGGTTTAGTCATAACGTCATCACTAAATCTTTTTGTAGAAAATATTAATGGAAAAGAGGCCCTTACCTTATTGTACAAAAGAATCTAACTAGTAGATTAGATCAAGAAAGATAAAATAATTTTCTATGAGAATAGAAGGAGATAGGCAAAAATCCACCAAGCTAAACAATCACAAATACAATAAGCTTGAAGAAAGAGAAAAGTCCAAACAATAGAAGCCTAAAAGCTTCACATATAAAACCATAAATTAATGATGAAAATCATAACCCAAAGTGGTATAAGAATGCATGAAGGAACCACCATTATGGAAAAACTCAATGAATGAAATGAAATACCACTGCTAGAATCCTTGGACACCAAATCATAGAACACCTTTAAAGAACTTATCCAAGACCTATATTTGAAAAAGATTGACCACAATTGAACATAGGAAAAAATACATGGACTATTCAAGCACCTCAGACACAATCAATCCAATAAGCAAAAACATGTAGGAAATTTTTAGACATTAAAAAACTCTCTAAAAGCCAAAATAGGGAGAATTTTTTTAGAATGTAATCACATTGGGAGTTGTAAGTGTCTCAAGTGTTGTCTAATTAAATATGTCCATTTTTTCAAGGAGGGGGGGCTTCATAGTGCTAGGTAAAGAGATCCAAATTTATCTAATAAATGGGATGGAGAGTTAGTCTCACATAGTTGTCGAAGAAAAAAAGATCCTAAAAAATTGAATGACATGGAAGATATATATAATGGTTGAATTGATTTGACACTGATAAGACATTATCAATTCAACAACATTTATAACTAAAATATAATCACCATCCAAAATTAATTTCTGAAAATTAGATTCAACAACATTTCTTGAACCTCTAAGAAGAGCTAGTGATTTAATTTTTTTTTTTGAAAAGCATGGAATGTTGAAGGAATAACACGATATCACTTTCTCCAAATTTATCTATAAATATGTCTCCACCTCCAAATTAACTGTGTTATCTTTGGAAGCACTTTTGAAATTTAGCCCCACATAATTGTTTTTCAGGGGCTTCCAGGAAGCCATTAACCTTTGTTGATTTTACAAAGGAGATTGAATTTGTTTCCCAATAGATTTATTATTGTTAGGTTGTGGAGGTAAAAGCTTCACTGATGCAAATGGTGGAGGTTACTGAGTGTCATAGTAATCGACGTCGATCAGGCCAATCGACATCAATCAGGAGTAGACTGGAAGCTGCCGACATCAGTCAGGAATCGGTCGACGTCGGTCATCTCCAAACAGATAGGAACCGATGTTGGTTGCTTGTGCATTCCAAAAGTATTTTTTAGATGAACATTTAGTTAAACAAATAGTCATTTTGCATGTAAAGATTAATTTTATTCTTGAGTCTGCATTTTTAATTATTTTTTGCTTGGGGTTCTATTTAAGAGACCCATGGGGCTGTATTGTAAAATTGAAGGATCAAAAGGAATTGCTAAGGACAAGGACAAGGACAAGGGTTCTTCCAAGTGTAAGATCAGTTGATCTACAGGTGTGCAAGATCAGGGAGATCTACATGGTAAGTAAGGTCAGTTGATCTGCAGGTGTGTGTGTGCAAGGTCAAAGGAGATCTATGGGGTAGCAAGATCAAAGAGATTTGCAACACAACAAGGAGCAACATCAGGGAGATCTACTTGGAGTACTTTGAGTACTTGGTGGACTGGAAGTAGGTAACAATGGTTGAGTTGATTGTCACTTACTGGTGGAAACAAGAATTCAGTTATTGAGTTGATTGTGTTTGTAATTGATTGAGAGAGAAAACTTTTGAGGGAGAATTATTGTATGCCCAAGAGGTGTGGGAAGAGTGTGATTTATTCATTGTATTTCCTTTTGGAAGAGTGTTAATACAAGATTGTATTGTCTCTCATATTTTGTGTTGTTTATGAATTCTAGTTACATATTACTTCTGGTTTAATTCCATGTTTAGTTGCTTATACAAAGGTAATCAATTGTGCTCTTAAGGAGCAGGAACATGACAGTTGGTATTAGAGCTTTCTGTCCTAGATCCTGACAATTATAAGATAATATGATGTTCATATCCATTGATTTTTTTTAGAGGATGAACTTTATCCTTTCAAAACTCTTAAAAGAGTGAATTGATTTTAAGTGTAATGATTTAATCTATGAATAATAGGTTCTTGAAGACTCTATTGTTTCTTTCATTCCATATACCTCTGATGATTATAAACTAGGCCATATCCCAAATGCTTCTAGCTTGATTCTCTCCCTCTTTTATCTAGTTAATCAAAGGTTCCTTAATAGAACCTGTTACTACCCAAAGTCTATTCATTTTATTAAAGAACCAAGACCAAATTATCAAGGAAAATTTTCAATGAATGAGGACTTGGTTCAATGTTTCAGAATTATTCCTGTAGAGGATGCACCAAGAGGGCCCCTGAAAACCAATCCTTTAAATTATGTCCCATAAAAGAGATTTATTATTCATGACAATCCACATATTTACATTATCTTTAGCATGTTTTTTAGGTATCCATACTTTTTCCACATGCCATATTGGTGTTTAAATATGACACATTAGCTTATTATAGCCTTGGTTCCCCAAAAACATTCTAGAGGGATATTCATTCCATTTTAATCTATCAAATTTATGTGAGCTACTGATGTGGTGAGAGTTCATGAAGAAGTTTAATTAAATAAGATCAAAGGAATGGTTGGGTGCAAAAAGGCTTGGTTTTTTTCATCTTCTCCAAAGGCCCCAGACACTTTGGGTTTTGACCCAGTAATCACATACTAGGGGTCCCCATATGTTTTGAAAATTAATCTTCTAAAATGATAGAAGAAGGATATTTGCATAGAGGACCCACACTAGACCAAGCATACTTTGAAAAGTTAATTGTTCTATCATTTTTAATAACCCAACTAATGTGGTTAGAGATAAGCTATCTCCATTTAAAAATGAAATTATAGATATGAGACCCATATATCTAAATTTATATAGTAAACATACATGAAGGGTTATCTATATTATCAAGACACTTTATTTGGAGCAAAATGCTCCAAGTGTTATCTTTGTCCTCATAGATTCTCCAAAAAAAATTCTCTTCTAGAGCTTCTTTCATCTTGAATAAATTTATGATTTAATCCCCATATTTATATTTAGGCAAGTAAACCTCTTCCCATTTCATTAATTTTATTTTATTAGACTCAAGAACAACCATTCCATGCAAGTTCTTTCATAACTTTAGTTAATATGGATTCAACACTAGCTAGAGATTTTGATAATGACACAATATAGACTAGTATTGCTTGGAGAAGAAATTGAAATAATTGTATTTTTCCTACCCAAGATAGCCATTTTACTTTCTAAGAAGCCAATTAATTTTACAAGGTTGTGGTCATATTTTCCTAGAATTATTAATTCAATCTACCATCAAGGAGGGGATCCCCAAGTATTTATAAGGAAGAAAATCTAAAGAAAAAAAAATAATTATATTAATCCTATTTTTTTTTAAAGTGAAGTTTGAAGGAAGAAAATGTTAGATTTCAAAAGGTTAACCTCCTGACTCAAAGCACATTGATACTAATTTAGAGTTTTCCTTAGCATTATAGCTTCCTAAATGTCAGTATAGTTACCCATAATAGTATCATCCATAAACATTCCATGAGAGATGTTTACATTCTCAGTAGTTTTGAAGATGCTAATAATATTTAGATTTTTTGCCTTTGCAAATTGTCTACCCACGACTGATGCCATAATGATAAAGATATAGGGTGAGATAGAATCTCCTTGATTGGAACATCTTAAAGCATTAAATAAAGTAGTTGGAAATATATTTATAAGTACATAAAATATAGGAGTAGAGACAATTTTTGATCCAATCACACAAAGCCTATGAGAACCCAAAATTCTTAAGGATTTTGAAAAGAATGGTCCAATTTATCCCATAATCAGGTTTGCTAATATCAAGTTTGATGACCATAATAATTCCCTTTTTAAATTTATCACAGTGAATAAGCTCATGCAAAATAATAAAACTATATAATATTTGTCTATTTTGAACAAAACCACCTTGTTATTCTAAACTAAGAAGAGAAAGGAGGATTTGGAGATGATTGGCAAAAGGCTTTAGAAATAATATTGTAGATGGTGTTGGAGAGGACTATCGGTCTAAATCTATCAAAAGAATCCATGTTATATTTTATGGAGATCTAAAAAATAAAAGTGCAATTGAAATCCTTTAAAACTTTCCTTGAGGATCTAGATTCATTGATATCTTTGAGAATATCCTTTTTATTGATTTCCCAAAAAGAATTAAAAATTACCAAATGGAATTTGTTAAGTCCTCATTAAATTTATTAAGTGTATAAATAAAATGTGACATGATTATATTTAGTTTGTCCTTAATTAGTTCATAGTTGTGACACTAATAATTATTTGTGGGACACAAGTAAAAAGCTAAATCACTTTTAAAAAATGATTTTATGGATTTTTATATTTAATATCACAATAAAATTATGATAAGGTCATGTGGCACTCATTCCAATGCCACACCCGTGACGTGGATTCCCCTAACTCCACCCATGATATTATTTAACTAGGGCCTATGGGTAAGTACTTAAAAAATCATAGGTGAGAACTTCTTTTTCAATGTGTATGCTTAATATGAAACAGGTCCCATGCATGGATATATGGTATTTATCTTATCAAATCCATTTGGTCAAGCTACTTAGCATCAATAATATTGATTCCTAACCCCAAAAAAAAAAAGAAAATCATCTTGTAGTAAATTTATGAAATTATTATAGGTGGTTTGAATGCCTAAGCTCTTAATTTATATTTCATCTTCAATAATTATTTTTTAGGGTTAAAGGAGTTTGTTTATTACTAAACTTATCACCAATTTAAAATATGCATTAATTAATTGGGTTTTATAAATTTGACACTCAATTTCCCATCTCCATGAGTGGCATGGAAGCCCTGATGCTAACATGTTTCATCTATCTATATGTCACACCTCCACAAACTCTCTTGCCTAGAATTGAGCATGTTTTCCTCCATGAGGTCTACAGATGTATGAAAATGTATAATCCACCATAAACTATCAAATTCCATGTGTAAGATTTAAGGATTAAGTCAATATGACTATCTCATCTTGGATTAATATGGTGCCACATTAACTTTGTGAATATTTTGATGTACATTAACAAGTGGTGGGACCTCCATTGATAACATTGAGAAGACTTTGATGTACATTAATGAGTGGTGCCACCTCCATCGATAACAATGAGACCATGACCCACTAAACTTTATCATTGCGTGAAATCTTGTGTATATGTTTAAATACAAAGCCTTTTATATTAAATGACTTAAATTTTCATACACACACACTTTTATTAACACGTTGTCCCTTAACAAGACACATGTCTTATATACGGCTTCACAAGAGCTGTATATTAGACAAACCATGTGCTTAATTAGTGTACTATTGGTAATATTTATTTTAAATAATTAAAATGTAAATTTTAATGGCCTCTATGGAACATGCATCTATTTATTAGATGTGGTAATGAATCTAGAAATTTCAATTCTTATTTCATGTGCAATAGTTGAGTAAGGTTGAAAGAAACTATTAACCATTAAACTTATAAGTACTTTGAAAATTATATAAATAAATTAAGGCATGTAAAATTAATGATTTTTGTCCCATCCTCATGAGTTTTTTTGAATCACATGATGATGACACATGTTTAATATCCGAGTGTCATTGGCCAAAAATATATCCCAACTTATCTTTATTTTTTTCCTTCGTAATGTTTGTAAACTCATGAAAATATATAATATGCCATAAATTGGGAAAATATGTGAATAAGATATAAGGATTAAGTAACTATGGATACATCATCTTAGATTGATGTGGGTTCATGTGAACATTTTAAAAAATTTAATGTACATTAATGAGTGACATGGCCTCTATCGATAACATTAAGACCATGACCGACTAAACTTTCTTAATATGTGGAAATCTTGTGTGGAGGTTTAAAGACAAAGTCCATTATAATAAATTATTTAACACTTTATAATGTGGGTCTTTTATTAATACATGTACACGTAACATGTCGCATTCCCCTTATATTGGTTCACGGTAGCTGTCTTAGTCAAACCATGCGATTAAGTTGAACAACATTGGTAATATTTAGTTGTAACTTATAAATTGTAAAATTTAAAATGTAATTGCCTCAAAGGGGAAATGCATGTAATTATAAAAATTGATCTAAACTTCTAAGCTCTTAATTCTCATTTCATGTGTGGTGGTTATGTTAGGTCAATTGAATCTCCCAATTGCTAAACTTATTGATGATTTAAAATATGTATTAATAAATCAAGTCATATATAAAGTTAACACTATATGGTGCATCCCTATGAGATTTATGGAATCTTATGATGACGACACATGCCATCTATCCTGATGTCACACCCCAATTGACTCTCCGTATTTATCCTTGATCACATTTTCATCTATGAGGTTTGTGGACCCTTGACAATATATAATTTACCATAAAGATTAAAAATCTATGTGTAAGCCATAAGGTTTAAGTAATTGTAGCTACATAATATTGGAATAGTGCAGGACCAGATAAACCTTGTGAAGACTTTAATGTACATGAATATGACCTCTGTTAATAAAATTAAGGCATTAACAAATCAAAATTTATAAATATGAGGAAGCTTGCATGGATGTTCAAATATAAAGCCACTTATATTAAAGTATTTAATGTACATTAATCTAACCATCGTTAATAGTATTGAGACCCTAACCCACTAAAATATATAAATACGAGGAAGCTTTCATGGATGTTCAAATAGAAATCCACTTATATAAAACTAATTAGCTTTTAAGCCTTTCTTGTGAAAAAAAATTCTATTTAGAAAATGTTTGTAAGTATTAAGACCACAATTTAAAATCATAAGAATGAAGAATAAATTATTGTGGGTTCAATAATGTACAATGAAGGAACCCATGCTCATTTACCCAATAAAAAATTGGCTCGTTTATCCAATCAATTAAGAAATGAAGGAACCCATGCTATTATGTCTCTACGACCCATGAGAAAAGACTTAGCCATGGCCTCCTTTCGATATGTTAACTTTGGTGATATAATTAATTTTGGAGTGGGTTAATAGCTTATAAAATATCTCAAATGAAAAACATAAAAATGACCCTTGGGGCATAGGCTTTATATGAATGGGGTCACTAGATTAGGAAATGTAAAGGGTACCTTAGAATTAATTTATAGTGAATTAAACCTTGAATATTGGATTTAGGCTATTATAAATGTAGATGTGGTCATGGATTTATAAATTGTGAACCCTAAATTTTAAAATAGAAATCCAAATGATGATTAGGGAGTGTTTTTTATTAGATAGGGTAAAAGGGAGGGTTTTGATAGGACCACTGAATCCACATACAAATATATCCAAATAAACAATCAGTAGAAAAAAAATGGACCAAAACACCAAACTACAAAAATCGATAGCCCACAAAGAGAAAACATTAAAAAAAAAAACTATAAGAAATCAACCAAAGAAATTAAAGACAATCTTCTCTATAAAACCACCCAAGGTTGGAAAATAAGAAGTCGAAGCATTGAAATAAAACCAACCATAGGAGAAACCATTGTCTAAACAAGATGCTAAAACTGGAAATCAACATTTCATCTAAGAGTTGAGGAACCAATAATCAACCAATGGTTGGGATTGGTCTTCTTATGCAGTGGGAAAGAAGACCTTCCATAGTCCATTGGTTCCCTACCTTCACCATTGCTTCTACATCTAATCATATCCTTTTTGCCTTAGTCCTTCATCCTTTATTTTTAGCAGTAGAATTCATAGGAGCTTTGAGTTTCACCACAAAAGGAGCAGGGGAAGCAAAGGATTCCACTGGAGTAGAGGTGGAATGCATTCCCGCACTGAATCTATTTGCACAGAGTCGTTACGTGTAGGGGAGCCCGCTGAAACAGGGTGTAGGGAAAATCTAGACAACCAATAGAAAATGCCATGACTGTACCATAAGAAGTCTTGGTCTGGATCCCCTTCTGTCTTCCTCCAAATCAACTAAGAGTGAGGAGAGTCCTTGGCACCCAAAGAAGACCAACCAAAAGATCAATGTTTGATGAGATTGTAGGAAAAGCATTTGAATATAAAACCTTCATAATTGAGGAATTGAATCCACAAACACTGGGAAGAGTGAAAACAAACATAATTCTGAAGTGGTTTGGAGAGATCCATAATAGTGCAAGCTCTAACAAATTTATTCTCCACAAAACCTTGGTCTAGTTTCATAAAAGAGCCCACCTAGTTGATAAGCATTTCTGATGTGCTCTTCATTTGTCATAATAGAGGAAATGTTATAGACCCTGATCCAAATTGGAGCCACAATCACCTCAACCTTTTCAGGGTCAAAGAAACGAAGATATGGAAGACCAAACAAAGTCACGATCCGCTGAGTTGCGGAAGGCACCATGAAAGAACTCAACCTTTTCAGGGTCAAAGAAACCAAGATATGGAAGACCAAACAAAGTCACGATCCGCTGAGTTGCGGAAGGCACCATGAAAGAAACCATCGCTGAGCAACGAGAAGGAATGAGCTTCCATGGAACCACACATAATTTTGGCCCAAACATCAAGGTCAACGATCGAGAGTGGGGAGCCCACACATTTACAAAATAACCAACGGCTACCTAGATCTGAGCTCGAAACCAGAATGGCTTGATCGAAAAATTCTAGTTCCAAAATGTCTTTCGAGAAGGACACCGGAAGGTCTCCCAAAAAATTATGGAGAGGAAGAATTAGAGGCAGGCGATGGGGGTAGCTTGGCGCCCGCATCAAACCACACCAGTTAAGGATCTGTTCCATCACAGGCCAGTCTGGTGTAGCCATAATCACTGAATTCATGAAAGGGGTTCAATACATTCGTGGAAGAAGCGAAAACTAGTCTCTGATCAGACCTAGTCTCGTGTCCAACAAGGAGACCTCCGGAAGACTTGTTTGGCGAAGCCAAAACACCCATGTTACTAATTGCTTGGTTCGAGATGGCTGCCTTAAAAGAATTGGCGCATCTTTTTTGACTGGCGACCACGTTACAGACATTCTTCCTGCGCAGAGACTCCTTAAACCCGGTGCTCGCGTTGCTGAGTAAAGAGAAGAAAGCCTACGCAGGGGCTAGGGCGGCTAAAGAACTAGAACGGACCATAGCGCATCCACTCCATCTTTGGAAATATCACAAACAACTGTGCCAGGTTTACCTTGTTTGGAGCTGTCCATGATAGGGTTTAGAAAACCACGTGGCAGACCAGAAACGCAGGTGGATGTTTCAGCCCTGTCAACAGAGCCATTCAAGTTTGGATCCATCCTTATCTTCGCCTGCTTAGAACCCAGCAGGTCTTCCTTAGCCCTGCTGTCATCCACCATTTATCCTTCAATCTGGATTTAAAGCCAGAAGCTTCACCAGGGAGTTTAAACTAGGTGTAAATGATGGTTATTATTATTGTGGCCCAATGAGTTGGTGGGGACTGTATTTCCTTTTAATGCAATGTCGTTTACTATAATTACTAGCAGTTTCTAGGAAGTGAAAATTATGCCGGGAGAGCTGTAAGTTTTCGATTTGGTGAAGTAGGCTTATCTAAAAGTGAGAGTATAAATCAACAGTTATACTTCATGCGGAATGTATGATAACATTAAACAATGATATTATGATATTTATAGTGAAGATAACTCATAAAAAATGAGTGGGTGTTCTATCATCATCCTTTTATTATTATGATCTTTTATAATAATTTATATATATTCTAATAAATTGCTTAATATATTAATAATTTATTATATATTAATATATAATATAATATTATAAATATTTAATAAAATTACTATAATTTAATATATTAATATTATATATTATATAATATTAATATATTATATAAATTATTTTATATTAAAATTTATATTACTTTCTATGATATATTATGAATATAATATAAAAAAATTATACTTATATAATGTATTAATTATACCATTTTTATATTATATTCATAATATGTCATAAAGAGTAATATAATTTTTAATATAAGAAAAAAAATTGCGATTATTATGGTTGCGATTGGAGTTTCTAGTGCGAACCTTGTTTCAATACTAGTGACAGTGATGATGATAAAGGTGTAGAAAAAAATTATATGTTCAAGAGATGCAGCTCTCTAAGAAAAAAAAAGGGGAGTTATCTGTGGAGGAGGTTGATGGTAAGGCACAGGACCAGTTGAAGTTGGTTAAGAAGTCTACAGAGTCAAACATGATTTTAGGTCAACATTCCTCTTCCAAAATCCTATTAAACCATTTGGCCAAGGTTGTTGAAGAGCCTGCATTGCTAAACCAGGCTAGGGTTTCATAAAAAAAAATTGTAAGTGTTAATTTTGAAAATAAAGCTTTGGAGGATATTTTGGAAGGTGAAAATTGGTTTGTGGAGAGGGTTTGGTCTATCATTTTGACAAGTTCTGGCCATCTCTTTCTATGTCACATCAATGGCTTCTAAAATCTTGGACTTTTTTATTGGAAGACAATTAAAATTTATCCATGTAGCAAAGGTTTTTTATTATCGCATTTGAATCTTTAGCAGATTGGGATAAAAAATTTAAAGCTAAAATTTGGAGTTATGAAAATCACCTTCTGTTTATGAAAACTTGGACTCCTAATTTTAATCCTTTGACATAAAATTTTTTGTTGCATCCCATATGGGTGAGATTACCATATATACCATTCCAGTTTATGTCTAAGATAGGTCTTTAAATTATTGGATCTGTGTTGGGTGAGATGCTGAAAATTGATGCTTCTTCATTGAATCTTTCCAGAACTACATTTTATAGGATTTTGGTGTGTTTAGATATTTCTCAGGATCTTCTTGATAGTATTGAGATAAAAGTGCAAGAGAGACATTGGTCTCAATCCCTTGATTTTGAAGGAATCTCCTTTATATTTTGAAATTGTTTTCAGATTGGTCATCTCTCGGCCTCTTGCCAAAAATTGATGCATAAACAAGTATCCTCTAGGGGAAAGGAGGTTAATGATTAACATCTTTTAGTTTTTGTGAATTTTCATGATAGATGAATTGAAATAGTTTTAGAGATGGTTAAGGAAATGTTTTTGGATAAGGTAATACCTTTGGTAAAAATAACTCAGAATGCTGAGAATGTTGGTAATAGCGGTAATAGTGCAATTTAGAGAGAAGAATTAAGAGGGAAAACCAAGGAGGGAAGACAAGTGTTAAGTGTGGATTCAAATAATTTGGATAATGAAGAAGATTGGATTTTGGTAAGAAATAAGAAAAAAGATCGTCTCATTATAATATCTCCACACAAGAATGATAGGTCTCTTTTTAGAACTAAGAAAGGTGAGGAAAATAAGCACAGCTATTTAGTGTGTTTAAATTTGAAGTAATCTAAGTATTAATAGTAAATTAAAATCTTTGATTTTAAGTTAACTATATACCTTGATGATAAGATCATTATGTCAGGGCATTCTTTTTTTATTTTTAATAACATATATTATAAGGGCCAAGGACCCATAAAATCTCTAGCATCAATTAAAAAAAATATAAGTTTTAATATAAAATATTTTGATTATATTATGTATATTATGTATATTATTTATATATTAGTAATCAATATAATTTATGTTAAAACATATATTACTCTCTTTTTTATATTATATTCATAATATATCATACAGAGTAATATATGTTTTAACATAAATTATTTTGATTATTAATATATATATATATATATCTATATATATATATATATATATATGTCATAGTGTAAAATAGTTTTGACCAAAGTTATGAACTGGACTATGGTACAAACTAGGGGCCCACTGCTTAGAATAGGAAAAAATAACAATGAGACAAGCAATACAAAAGATAACCACGACAAAGAATGCACCTCACTAAAGGAAGCACACCTCAGCCAAGAAAGAAAGAACATAAAGAAGATGCACAACATTTAGTTAAAAGATAATAAGAACACCTCAGACAAAGTCAATTTCATAGGTCTTCAACCAAGTTGTAGTAGAAGAGAGAGAGTGAAAGGGGAAGCCAGTTAGAAGAAGTCCAAATAGGTCCTCATTTGCAGGCAAGGGCACATCTTCTCTTTAGTCTAGTGAAGATGTCTTTCATTATCCATTGATAACCATTCCACACCAAA